>BPLQ01008951.1:0-31735 GCA_021605075.1 Caerostris darwini
GACCTCGATATTTTGGTTGGGTCTTGGTTCTCCTGTCGGTATTGGAGTCTTTTTCATAACCACAACTTTTCCTGACTTATAACTGGTAGTTCCGCACTTTTTCTTGCCGTAAGCATTCTTCATCTTTTCCTGCATATTTTCTATCCGCTCGCGAAACGAGGTTTGAATCTCTGCATTATCAGTCCATCCTTCTGCACTCTCATCATCTTGTTTTCTTAAAATTCCATCGTTGAATCTTGGTGAGTAACCGTGTAGCATTTGGAAAGGAGTTTTGTTGGTTGTTTTGTCATTGTTTAGATTTCTTTCCACTTCTTAAAAATGGAAATGATCTTATCCAATTCAGGATCACCTCTTTGGATAAGGACTTCTTCGTCAACGGACATCGTTTGATAAACTTCCAGATCAAACTTATTTTCAATCAAAGCTTTAGTATTCAGTAGTGACCTCAAGACATGGTGCATTAACACCTGAAACTCGGTTGGTGCATTAGTTAATACAAAAATTATTCTTTCAATCTTAGTTAGTAACGTACATTCTAATTCACTTAATTTCATTGTAAAGCTATCCCTAACATCATTGACTAACTCTAAAATTTATCTTTTATTCTCAATTGGTGTTTCTTCATCTAATCTAATTTCGATTAAACGCTTATTTTCCTTTATTACATTCACATAACAACTCTCCTCATTAACTAAACAATTGGAATCTAACTCAATTACTCTTCCTACACATTGATTTTCCTTCTCATTCCCTATATTAATAATTGAATCTATAGTTTGACCACCTTTTATTTCTAACAAGGAATCACAACACCCTTCTTTTCCCTCTATAATTACTGAGCCGTCATTCGCCAAAGTTGTCTGAACTCTAACAAAATTCACCGAATTTCTTTCAAGTATTTATTTACTAGATGTTTTCAATTCTTTTATGTCCGAATTCTTTTCATATTCCATGTTAACAAACGAGTTATCCTCTGCATAATAAACATAAAATTTATTCCTAATGCAAGGAAACGATATGTCTTCCCGATCCAAACGGGATCTCCCAATTAACAAATCGTGCGGTAAAGCGTCGTCTCGAAGAATAAGCATTTCGACCTCTTTTACTTTAACACCACCCAAGGAAATATCTACTTTCGCCTTTCCTAGCGCTCGCGCAGCACACATCTTGATATTCCCAAAACCGTACATTACATTTGAAGCTGGGTCTATTTTTAACTCTAGTCTCTTCGCTACGGAATTCCTATAAATGACGGAATCGATCCCAGTATCAATCAGAGCTGCAAACTCCAACGGACATTTGTTTATCCTAGCAATTTTAATGTAAGATAATTCCTTACTCAATCCGCCCTCACTAGCCGTCATGAAGCTGTGATCTCTTTTATATAGATGGCTTTCTTCACTTCGTTCAATTCCCTCTCATCGAGTGTTAAAATTCTGCTCTCTATTAATTCTATTAAATTTATATTTTTGTTTTGGACAATCTCTAGAGCGAAGTGCAGCAACTCGACGTGGCATGGACTCAACAAAGTCGTTGGAAGTCTTCTTGCAGGAATATTGAGCCATGCTGTCTCGATAGACGTCCATAATTGTGAAAGCGTTGATGGTGCAGGATTTTGGGCACGAACAGACCTCTCGATGATGTCCCATAAATGCTCGATGGGGATTCATGTCGGGCGATCTAGGTGGCCAGATCATTCGTTGGAATTGTCCAGAATGTTCTTCAAACCAATCGCGAACAGTTGTGGCCCGGTGACATGGCGCATTGTCATCCATAAAAATCCCATCGTTGTTTGGGTACATGAAGTCCATGAATGGCTGCAAGTGATCTCCAAGTAGCTGAACATAAGCATTTCCAGTCAATGTTCGGTCCAGTCGCACCAGAGGACCAAGTCCATGCCATGGAAAACAGCCCACACCATTGCGGAGCCACCACCAGCTTGAACAGTGCCTTGCTGACAGTTTGGGTCCATGGCTTCGTGGGGTATGCGCCACACTCGAACCCTACCATCAGCTCTTACCAACTGAAATCGTGACTCATCGACCAGGCCACGGTTTTCCATTCATCTAGGGACCAACCGATATGCTCACGTGCCCACGAGAGTCGCTGCAAGCGATGTCGTTCTGTCAGTAAAGGCACTCGAGTCGGTCTTCTGCTGGAATAGCCCAAGAAAGCCAAATTTCTCCGCACAGTCCTAACAGACAAGTCCCTTGTACGTCCCACATTGATTTCTGCTGTTGTTTGACGCAGTGTTGCTTGTCTGTTAGAATTTACGACTCTTTGCAGACGTCGCCGGTCTCGGTCGTTAAGTGCAGGCGGTCGACCACTGCGCTGTCCATGGTGGGATGTTATGCCTGAAATTTTATACTCTCGGCACACTCTTGACACAGTGGATCTGGGAATGTTGAATTTCCTAACGATTTCCGAAATGTCATGACCCATGCGTCTAGCTCCAACTAACATTCCGCGTTCAAAGTCTGTTAATTCCCGTCGTGCGGTCATCATCACGTCAAAACCTCTTCACATGAATAACTTGAACAGAAATGAAAGCTCTGCGAAAGCACTGCGCCTTTATACCTGTTCTTCGCGATGCTACTGCCATCTGGAAATTTGCATATTGCTATCCCATGACTTTTGTCACTTCAGTGTATATTCATCAAGTTTATCAGCTAATTCGGATGATTTAATTATTCTCACCCATTCATCCACAAAATGCTCTTTTACTACAACTGTAACTTTTCTTTTAAATTGGTCTGTTATAATTAACTCCCTAAGACTATCAGAGTCATTCACATTAGTACCGCGTAACCACTCATCGAAATAATTTTGTAACTCAAACGCGAAATCTCTCCATGTATTTTTCGGTAGTTTTGTGTGTCCAAAGAACTTTGTCTGAATTTATCCGCTTAATTTAAACTTTTTAATAACAAATCTTTAATGTACCCATAATCATTTGAAAGTTCTTCCGGAACTCTTGCAATAATTTGATTAATCTCGTAAGGAACTAAATGTCTAACCCAATTCTCATGACTTAAATTTAAACGTTTCCCTTGTCGTCCAAACAATATTAGATAAAAACTTATGTCACCATCCCTCATTTCATTTACCTTTCTATTTTCGTTTCTTATTTTGACACACATTACTATTTTGTATTTTTAATTTTTCTAATTCGTATTGTCTTTCCAATTCGCGCTCCTTTAACATTTCTTCTCTAGTAGAAATTATAGTTTTTAGTAAATCATGCGTAAATTCCTCATCATAATATTCACTTTTAGTAATTAATTTTTTTAATTTCGACAACTACTGCGTTATCGGGGAATTTTCATTTAATTCTTCTGCTAAAGAAATTAAATCTTATCTTTTTCGCTTTTGCGAGATACACCATTTTTTACACATTATTTAAATTTTTTAACTATTCAACCGTATTTCAATTCCTAACAGTTTAACACATAAAATCAAATAAATTCTTAGAATTTTTAACACAACTTCACACAGAAATGAAAAGAAATAAACTCGTCAAGAATTGTACACCAAAATTTAAAAAAAAATAATTTGTACCAACACTTATTTTCTATAAATTCATGCCACATACCTTAAATCGCTTGCAATAGACCTTGAGTTATGGTAACCACATCCGGTCCTCCAGGGTCAATAATCCCTCTTCGAAATTTGTAGTCGCTATCCCACTTCTGAAATATGTTAGCTGCTTGCTAGCGACTAGTTGTGTCAGGATGTAATACCAATCTCTCTTTCTATTTATATTGATTTATTTACAATATTAGTACATACATACACATATACGTACATACATAGCACCCTGTGCCTCTTTACAATAGCATTGATAGTTAAAAACCAAGAACCGGTCCCTGGCAGTCTATCTTGTTCTCACGCTCCTAGCGTTCTCCTCGTGGTCTCTAGCTCTGACCGCATCTACTTACCACACTGGACCACACAGTTAAGGTTACAGTCGCGATCACTCTAATAATAATTAAACCTTACAATATTAATTTCATGGCAAACTTCCTTTATCGTCTACTTTTTAAATCCATAAAATGATTCGGTAATTGTGAATTTAAAACGGCTCAGAACGATAGAAGGAGAGTTTTGAGCGGACAGCATATTGAGCATAGCTTTCGCAAGTCTGATTAACAAGCGTCATTGTTACTTTTTATGCGGTTTTTGGCCCAAGGACAATTAAAAACCAATTTTTCCCAACCAATGTGATACAGCTTGGCCGTGGTGGATACACTTTTCATTAACAGTGCCATAACTGTTGAATGACTTGGAAGTGATTGTGGTGATAGTGGAAACAATCAATCACGTTGAACAATATGTAACTCATGCCAAGCCCATCATAATTTCGATTCAAAATGTCACTGGCAGCCAAATCCTCTTTCGTTTGGTCGCTCATAGCTCCCTCCATTGATGCACTTCAGAACTTTTTTCGGATGTCATACCATTTCCTCCTTTTTCAAGTGTCTTCAGTACAAATTTGAACACATTCTGTTGAGTTTTTCTTTTTTATAGCATTTTGAAAGTGGGACTTTAATTATAATTACCCTGTATATCTATATACTTTATATGAGTAAGTATGTATAAATGCATGAATGCATATTTATCTATGAGACATATATATTCATGTCCCATAGATAAATGCATAGAGAATGCATATATATACATGTAAATATAAAAATGAGCCCACGTATATATATATATACATATGTGGTAACGTAAGCGTATATCTATACATACTTGCTTGTGTGTATTATATATGTGTGTATTATATATGTGTGTATACATAGATAAAAGAATGCGTATATGCAAAATACTATGTGTATATACTAATTTAGTTATGCAAATATATGAATATATATTTACACAGGTGTAAAGTGAAATCCCAAAATCAAGAAGAAATTAGTTGAGAGGAAGGGAATTTAGCCAAAGCATATATTTGTTTAGTTAACTTTGTTCATTTATAATTTCAAGGTCACAAGACTAAAATATAAGAGAGAGAAGTCATCAAATTCGAAATAGTCTTACATTCATGACCGTTGTAGTCTCCTTGAATTTTGAATGAAATTTGAAAACGTATAATAATTGTATCTTAGAGTTTGTCATACGTCATTTTGTGCAATGGATTTCCATGCGTTCTATGTAATAGCGCTACTAGGAGTAAATTTGTTTCGTGATATTGCAGACAAACATGACATGGACGTATCCTTGGCAGCTTTTCGGATGGAGCACTATATATGATTATTTATGTAACTGAACACGAGAGAATACTATCACAAAAAAGACAGGCTATAAGAACCGGCATTACTGAACGGAACAATCGCCTATTAACAGCATAGCGGCTATAGCGTATCGTACTGCATCTGCAGCATAAATTCTAGTTTATATTGACATCCAAATGTCCCATTTAATGATAACAAATTAATACTTAACATAACAATTCCGAGCCAGGCGTGATATAGCGTTCTTACCACTGACTCCAAATCAAAGTCCTCTGTGACTTCAGTGGTATCAAATTAGAGCTCACTGGAGAGTCAAGTGGAATTTGCTGTTCTCTCAGATGAGAGCAGTTTTTGCCTTGACATCAGTGTTGACCGTATTCTGCTTTAAATTAGGCCAGATGAGTGTTTGGTGCCAATCTATTTGCATTGCAGACACAATGGACTTATACCAGGAGTTATGGATTGTGGATAAGTTTACAATCGATAACCGAAACATTATTACCGTTATCTACCTCTCTTAACAACACATTTGTATGTCAAACTAGGGATCCTACCGTTTGTGTTAACCTTTTTGATCGCAGTTCCAGGTGATCTCTTCCAAGAAGATAGCGTTTTTCCCATACTGCTGCTGCGTACTCTACAGATTGTAGATATGATGCCTCAGCCTGCAAGATCACTAGATATGGGACATTATTGAATGAAAAATCCAGTGTCATCTATAAACATCATAGGACGTTTGCTAATTTGATTAACTAAACGCAACAGATATGAATATCTATCTCTCAAAATGACATTCGAACACAATGTAAGCCCATTTGAATGCTTGCATTAAAAATCGTGAAGACTACTGTATTTATAAATGTACCATCAATCCACATTTAAAATAGTTCGTTTCGCTCATATTTTAACCTGTAATCTTGAAACTGTAATCAAATAAATATGCTTAGTAGACAAATATTTTGTCTTAATTTCATTTCTTTAAACAAATTTATTCTTAGCACTGGGCTTTGAATTCCAACCAGCGAATATGATTAAGTATACATATTTTCACAAGTATATTTGAGTATGTATTTATATATGTGTATGTTACAACATTTTAACTGTAATTTTTCATTTTGTTCGTTACAATTTACCATGAAACAATTCCTTCATTTTGCGAAGTGAATTGTGTACTTGACGTCTTACAAATCGGAATATAAATGAAAGTAATTGTAAGCGTGTAGTAGACAAGTTTCTAAAGAAATTCTTCGTTTCTAGTGGGTTTGTTTTTAATGCTTCCTCCGTATGTATATGTTTATGTTTATGTTTATTCTACCTTAATGAGCAACTCTGCCAGACTATGTGTTAAGGGTTTAATTAAATTTTAACCTGTGAAGAGACTCTATGCCCTACAGATGTATCAGAAAGAAAGAAAAAGCTTATTAGCAGCAAAACACAAGGAGCTCTACGACATTTTTTTCAAGGGATAGAAGAGCAATTACAACTGCTGATAGACAACATTGATCAGAGTGGAATATAATGAAATAAAACTTTGAAGTTTTTTCTAGAGCCAACTAATTGGCTAATTTATTAGATGACTTTTCGAAATGAAATTTGAAAGAGATAAAGAAGCTTTAGATGTTTCATACAAAAGTATTTCATAAGTGGAGAAAACTTATTTCAGATAACCAGAAGTACTAGCATGCTTTCAAATTAGAAAACTACCCGTGATTTGGATAATATTGTTCAAATGCTTAAATAGCTTTAATTTTTTTTTAATTTTTTAAAAATGAAGAGGGTTATGCCAAAATTAAGTCCAAAGCAGCAAAGAAGTGACATTGTTTTGTGATTCATCCAATGTAAGTAACGAACTTTTTTCCTCTTCCAAAGACAGTACTAAGATCATTCAATTTACAATTGATATCGCCAGCACATCTCATTTCTTTACCAGATAAGAGCGTTTTCCGATTTTCAGAGTTTAAAATTAAATGTAGTTTGAGTTGGTTATATTTTTGGTGTTAACGATATTATATTCATTACGGTATGTAACTTTAAGCCTATCCAAATAAAGTTATCAAATGTGTTTTTAGCTTGTAATATAGGGATAAATCTAATAAATGGTGGTAATAGGAATTTAGCAGGTTTGAACATAAAATTGTAGAGATATAAAAAGTCTGTGTGTATAATTGTAATGATGAATATATATTTACTATATCTACAGTTAATAAGTTGTACATTTTGAAAAATTATGTAGACGCTGTTAAAAGAAATGTGGACTATGTTTTAAATGTTAGCTGGATGAAGAACTGATTCATAGGAGGCTTTTTTATATACAAATATTAAACTGTTGAATCATTTGCATTAAATAAACTTTATAAAAAGTATTGATAGCATGTAACAGGAATTGGATTATTGTAATGAAATTATAAAGCAAGTTTTAATCTAAATAAGGATATAAGCAATAAAAGCGTATCAGAAAAAGTACATATTGATGTAAGGAGCAAAATATATCCGGTATATTATTTACTATCAATTATTTTTGATTATAGTCACGAAGCAGAAGAAATAATGAAGTATTTAGTAGTAGTAGTAGTATTTAAGCAGTAGTAGTAGTAGTATTTAAGTAGTAGTATTAAAATATAAAAAGGAAGTATTTGATTGTAGGGTGCGGCAGTAGATCTATATCCCCGTGGTGAACCCTGGTAATTTATTAGGAGGCTAAAAGATCCACTACTATAGGCCTGCAAGGCTGCAAGATTTGTGGAATAGAATGTGGGCGGCCTGCCACAATTAGGGATTGCAATACCGGTATACCGGGATACCGAATACCGGTATTTCGAACAATTTGTACAATTTTGTAATACCGGTATTCACAAGTTTAAATACCGTTTTTTCGGTATTTACTAGAAATTTAGAATTCTTCTCTGTGAAATTTTTATTCTTATCTGTGAATTCTTATTCAGATTTCTTTTAAGAAAACTAGAAATTCTTATCTGTGAAAACAAGGCTGTTGTGAAGAAAGTGTACAATATTTCGACATTTTTTAAATTAGGGAGTTTGTTATTCACATTGTAATTGTATATCATACTTTAGAGTTCAACATATTTTCCAGATTTATTATATATATACGCATAAATAATACCTCATAATAATGAATAATAATAACTTTAAAGAACATAAAAAATCAGTTGATAATACTTCGGTTTGATTTCATTATTTATATGATGAAAAGAATATGGTAGTACAATGTACAAAATTTTCAAGATTTGAATGGATTAAGCACAAGCGGACTCAATACACATTTAAAAACGAAACATGATGCAAATTTGTTAAAGATGAAAGAATCTAGTTGCGATGAAGATACAAACTTAAGCACAGTTTCTAAGTTCAAGCCATCAGGGATTTTAGATTATTTTGAAAGAAGGATAATTTGTATTAAATTCTAAGTAAAATGACAGCATTAGATGGTTTGCCATTTCAATTGTTTTGCACTTCTATTGAATTATGAGGTTTTAAAAATCTACCAACATGGATTAACACTATAAGATGAAATGTTATAAACTACTGTAACGGTGTTCGCAATTCTTTGAAACATGATCTAATACAATTAAAAGTAAATGGTGAAAAATTTAGTCTTACATCTGAGGTATGGACTACTGTAAGAAATAGACGCTATTTAAATATAAATATTAATTCAGAAAAAAAAATTGGAATATAAATTTTGGAATATAATACTTGTCTCGGGAAGTATGCCAGCAGAAAAATGTGTGGAAGTGCTTAAATCTAAATTTGCGAAACATGGATTATCCCTGAAAGAAGATATTGTATCCATAACGGCTGATGGAGCAGCAGTTATGAAAAAAGTTGGAAAGTTGATTGGTGCAAATCAGCAATTGTGCTATGCTCATGGAATTCAGTTAGGAGTAATAGATGTATTATACCAAAAAAATAAAGTATAGAGAATCCAAATACTGTGGATATAGAAACTTCGGATTCCGACTTTGAAGAGAGTGAGAGTGACAATGAAGGTAATGACAATGTAGTTGTTGAAGAAGATATTGCTAATGAGGATGAAAACCAATCAAGAATTGCTTCTATAATTTATAAAGTTCGAAAAATAATTAAGATATTTAAACATTCCCCTACAAAAAATGCCATATTACAAAATATATACTAACTGAAAATCAAACCGGATGTATGTTAATAATAGATTCTAAAACACGTTGGAATAGTTTACTCCTAATGATGGAACGCTTTTTGAAACTGAAAAATCCAATCCAAAAAGCAGTGATCGACTTAAAAATGCAAATTAATTTTTTCGATAGTGAATTCGACTTAATATCCAGAACTGTATCAGATCTACTTCCAATAAAATTGGCTGTTGAGGCATTATGTCGGAGAGATTCTAATTTATTAACAGCTAATGCAACAATAAGTTTCATGTTGCAGTCACAGTAAAAACAGCACACATCACTATCTGAAGAATTATATATTACATTGAAAAATTGTACATACCGAAATAGAAAATGCCTTACGGTATTTACATAATTATAAAGATTTTAAAAATGAAAATGAAAAAGAAGAAAATAGACTAACCAATTCAAGTTTGATCAAGTTTATAGTAAACTTTCACAAAATATTTCACCCACAAACCTATCCACATTCAAAAGAATTCGGTACAGTTATCGAAGATTATGATGACACTAATGTCGATAGTGAAAATTAATTGTCTCTTGAACAAAAATTAGAATCGGCGATGACTAAAAAAATTTCAACAAACCAAAATACAATACAGAAATCAGCTATATCGAAAACAATCCGATGAGAAATAGATTTATTTGAAGATGAGGGATTTAGAGGCAAATACTTGGAAAAAGTATATCGCGCATTGTTAACAGTACCACCCACTAACGTAGACGATGAAAGAGCGTTTACGACAGCTGGTAATTTTTGCCCAAAATTATGTTCCAGGCTTAATGACAGTACAATTGATGCATTATGTTTTTAAGATAACATTTCAAAAATTTGTAATAGTACCACGGACTGAATTGTGATATTTACACTTTTTTGTGATTTAAATAAGATGTTCCTTTACTTTTTTGTGATTCTTTATATACTGTTATAATTTATAAGTTACAAATTTTTTTTTGATATTTACATTCCCTAATAAAATTGGAAAATAAAACAAAAAAACACATGTGTTTTCTTTCTTTTTCTAAAATTTCTACTACCGGTATTAAAACCGGTATCCCGGTATTAAGATCTAAAAAATACCGAATACTGGTATTGAACTTTTGGTCCGATATTGCAATCCCTATTTCTAAGTACAATTTAACTTAAAAACTACAACATTTAGCGTTCTATTTTTTTTCTCTGAAATTATTATTCATCGTACTTGAGTCTAACGAGAAAAAAAAATTAAAATATATATATTTTTTTTATAATTAATCAAATACCATTTTAAGCCTCAACTGACTGGTGTGTTTTCTATTATGTTGCTTGTTTCATAAATATATATTTTTTTTCAATTTTAAGTTAATTGTTAAAAAAATACTTAAAATTTAGGGAATTATTTGAAATATTCAGCTTTTGAGGTATATATGATCGTGAACACCTTAAATATAATTTTTTATTTCTTTCAAATATTCTATTACATAAGTTTATTTATATTTAACTTTCCAAAATAATTTTTTTTTACTTAAATATTTATTCAGAATAATTTTTTCTTCACAAATTTGACAAGCGATCAATTCTTAATCGTTATTAGCGATGATCCCTCTTGAATTCTTTGCACTTTTTGCTTTTTTCCCTAATAAAGTTGATCAAACTATTGTCGAAATAATAAAAGTTATTCTTGAATTATTTTTATCAGAGTGTTTGGTAAAAATGGAAATTAATAAGAAAAAAAAATTTTTTTTCGAATGCAGCTAGCAAATACTTAGAACGTGATCTTTTTATGCTATAAGCAAGAACTGTACCGACGTTACTCACTTAGCACTACTATGGGGGATGTAGTTGGAAAGTAAGATACGGAATGCATAATAACAATGCCTCCGCAACACTCTATCATACTATTAGGCCGGTACCTACGGTATAAAGTGGATTCCGAACCACTACAAACATCCATGGCACCGTCGGGACTCGAACCCTGGGGTACCGAGCGCCAAGCGCCAGCCATTCGGCCGTCAGGCCCCACGAAAAAAAAAAAGTAAATTATAAATTTTAAAACGATGCATATATTTATGAATAATTTAAATACAGTAAGGAAAAACTAAAAAGTTGTGACTTCTTTTTGTAGCCGTTGCAGCTAGCCATAGGATATTTTTTTATAATTATTTTACTACATTACTGTCCAATTCCCTCTTCACTAACACCAGCTCGGCTCAGAACTGTTGCTAATGCAGCACAATATGAATTGAAAATTCAAATAAAACGCAGAAGGACACTAATTAATGTTATTTTTTACTTGAATATTAATTTATTATTCCTGTTTTTAAAAGTAATGCTCAGTAAATACAAAAAAAAGTTATTTGCCATTAAAATAAATCAAAGCTTATTATGGTTCGATAGTTTTGCTTATTTAGTCAAGGTAGTTGCCTCATGTAATACATGATTTATTCCCTTTTTTGCTTAATGAGTGATACAAAATTATTTTTATATGCTCCTCGAGATATTTTTCTTCAAAGGTAGCCCAATGAAGCTAATAAATTCGGATATCTATGAATATATAAAATACAATGTAATAGACAAATTATTTAAAAATCCAAGCCATCATGTTCATTTGTTTCCAAAAGGTTCATTTGTTGTACGTAAATAAAGGTCAGAACTTTATTTTTAAATATATGTTTTTAAAGACAGATTTTATATAATTCTGACAGATGCTCTATGTCAAAACTGTCATTTTGAGTTTAGATTAAATGTAAAAGCAGTTACTCAATTTAGATAATTTATAAATTTTATCTGCATAACTACAGAAAGTCAAACTTTCAGCAAAATAGAAAAAGATTTTAAACGATTTAAACAATTTTAAACGATTAAGACCTACATTTTATTTTAACTTATTTTTTCCCACGTTTCTGAAACACAAACGATTAAAATTGATATATTCCAGATATTAATCCGATGTCAATTGACATTGGAATCGCATATATACTAGCTTTATTAGAGTGTACAAGGAGGTTCAGCTACGCTGTACCAAATTGTGTCAATTAGGAATGAACACTCCAGGCATGGCATCTTTAAGCTCAAACCCTCTTTACCTCCTCTTTGAACTCGTATTCCAGTCTATAGATTTATAGTATCACTCGAATCGATATAGAGACGGGAATTTTTAATTCAGCTTCTTTTATCAGTAGTTTTATTTTTTAATGCGTTGATCAATTCCTACTCATTTCGTTGTAGAGTAAACCTCAGTGCCTTCTGGAATTGGTTTATACAAAAATAACATCTAATAAATAAAAATTAATGTTTCTCTTTTAATCAATAAAAGTTATCAAGAGTTGCTTTGTAATTTTGAAATATTATTATATACAGGTTTAATTTATTTTTTATTGTTATTACTACTATTATTTTTGTAGTATTTTTTTTTTAATTGTACTTCATCAAAAATCCTAAAAAAGGTTAATTGGGAATATTTTTATAGAAATTTAATTATGTTTTGTTTTAAATTAGTGCTAAATAGGACTTACTGTTAGCTGAAGTTTAAAAAATCCTGTCTTCCTATTTTATCTAAATATTTTGAATTTTCATAAATAAATTAAAATAGTTTAAATATAAATAACATCTAAATAAGTAATATTTATGTTTATGGTACTTACTAAGTTATTTTTCTTTTGATTTGAGATTATTTTCTTACCTTTATTTAATGATATTCTGTAGGTTTAATGCATATTAAATTAGTGTTCTTATATTACAATTACAGATGTTCTATTTTTTTATGTATTTACCTTTAGAACAATTACTCAATGTTTATTAAAATTTTTTATGTCTTGGCTTATATTAAGATATATTTTATTTCACATATTTAGTACTCTGTCATAATTATCGTAAAATATTAATAATACATTTTTTTTTACTATCGACGTTCATAACATTCATATCAGTATAAATAAGTAATGTATTATGTATAATTATTCACACATATATATTAATGTATTGCATTGAAGCTAATTTAAGAAAACAATATGCTCTCGTAAATATTTACGTGAAGATATCTTTCACTTTATAATTTCAAGATTTTTATAAAGAATTTAAAATTTTAATTTTGTTTTTACAATTAAAATGTATAATTGATTTATTAAAAAGTGAAGAATTGATTAATAAGTAAACTTTACTATAAGAGTTTTCGTCTGTAAAAATGTAATTAAAATTTATACACTACTGGCCATTAAAATTGCTACACCAAGAAAGCGACATGCTAGAGACGTGACATGTAAACGACTGGAAGAAGGGGCTGCGATATGCAAATGATTAGCTTTTCGGCTCAATCAGACAAAGCAGGCGCCGGTAGCGACACCTACAATGTGTTTATTAAATGAGGAAATTGTTGTGCTTGTTTCTCATACACAAATTGCATTTGAACGTGTGGCCTGGTGAAAAGTTGTTGTGATACCTCGTGTAAGAAGCAGAAATGCGTCCCAGCACGTTTCTGACTTTGATAAAGATCGTATTGTAGCGCACCGGGATTGCGGTGTATCGTATCGCAGTATTGCTGCTCGCGTCGGTCGAGATCCAATGACTGTTAGCAGAATATGGAATCGATGGATTCAGGACGGTAATACGGAACGCCGTGCTTTATCTCAACGGCCCCTATCACTAGCAGCCGAGAAGACGGGCATGTTACCCGCATGGTCTTAATGAATCGTGCAGCCACGTCACGAGGCCTGAGTCAAGATTTGGGGTCGTTTGCAAGACAGATCAATGTATTAAAAACGAACAGTTCAATGTATTGAAAAAATACATTATGTGTGCAGCCATCTATTTAAAAATGAACTGTTGAAATTATGAGAAAAAAGTTAACTTTGATTTCAAAATAATATTCTAGCGAATATAGGACATATATTGCCTGTTTTATTGATGAGTTTATACTTATGAGCAGAATAATTAAATAATATTCTCCGAACTCATGATGCGCGCGCACCGATTTGCAAAAGGTGAGTGAAAGAGTGGAGAAACAAATATCGCACTAGTAAAGTAAATATTTTTTAAAGATTATAAATTTTTTATTTCGCTTATATTTATGTATTTTTTATATTTCATTTTTAGTGCTATATATTTCTGTACAATTTACGTTTAGTATCGTTATTATTATATTATCTATGTTTACACGTAAGAATAATAACTCATTATGTTTCCAACATTCACTCCAAATAAATGTTTATAGTGGGTCTAAATCTAATAGGGGGATATATAATTTTATTTGCGGCCACTGGAGTTATAATGCATGCTGAAGTGGCCCGCACGATTATTTCTGTTGGCCACCCCTGCTCTAATGTATATTATTTGTATTTAGATTATTATATCTCATTTTTTAATTATATATTTATATTTTTCTCACGTTTATCTAAATTAAATGCACAGAGTTTACCGAAACTGGAATAAAATATAATTTAAAAAAAATATTTCTTTTTTTTTCGACTGTTATTTCTTTCTAGCTTTTGAAAATTATGTTTTTCTTCAAAGCATGTTTTGTTTTTAAATTACAGAAATGTGTATGTGTTACAAATGTATATATTCTTACGAATATTTATATTTATTAGAATTTATATACGAATATTTTTCTTGTGTTACAAATTATATTAACCTAAATACATATTATTACCAATGTAGTTTTAATCTAAATATTTAGGAGAAAAATTTGTATCGTAAATATGTGATAAGTTCGTCTTTTAAAAAATACATTTATACTAAAATTTGTAAAACTGCATATTTCTTTACATTCATCTTATAATTTCTTCCAAGTAGTGAATACATTTTTATAAAGACAGAGAGTTTTTTTTTCATAATTAATGTAACATGTTAATGTAAGCGTGGAAATGTAAATGTGTTACAAATATAGGAATATATTTAGATTTGTAAAAATTTATATACGAATATTTGCCTTATGTTACAAATTATATTAACCTAAATACATATTATTACCAATGTGGTTTTAATCTGAATATTGTATCGTAAATATGTGATAATTTCGTCTTTTAAAAATACGCTTATACTAAAATGTGTATGAAGGCATATTCAGAATTTTTTCTGGAAGAAGATGATTAATCATTGATAATTAGGTAACATATGAAAATCAAAAGCCGAAACATGAAGATGTTATCAAGAAATATGTAGGGCACATAGTGTTTAAATATTAAGGATTTAAAATGGCTTCAATGATTCATCTATCAACATATAGCTATATTCAAACTATCACAAAAAAAAAAAAAAAAAAAAAAAAGAAATTCTGAAAATTTAACATTACTGACAATGATCAATACAAATGAATAGTAACTGCATTGGAAGTTGAGAAAGAATTCTGATCAAGCGCGAATTTCACATACGGAATAAATAAATAATTGTTATTTGTTGTTGTTGTTCTAATGCAGCTGGTAATACAGAGACAATTAGTCTTTATGCCATATAGTCTTTATGTCTTTATGGGCTGCACCGCTGTTACTCAATTAGCACTAACCAGGGGGCACGTGTGGCTTTAATATAGGCTACGGATGCTAGTAACACTGCTCCCACAAAGCTCTACGATTATGTTAAACCGGGACCTGCGGTTTAATGGGGATTCTGAACCATTACAGACATCCGTGCCACCACCGTACCCGAAACCTATGGTACCGAGCGCCAGAATGCTAGCCATCAGGCCCCCTAATTGCTGTTTGTAAAACTGATATTTGAAGGAAAATTGATATATTAAACAGGTCGCTTCAAATTTTTTCAGCATAAAATGTTTGTTATTGTAATTTGTATCGTTATTTATTTAAATAGTATCGCAGGATATTCAATTCTTTCTGAGCAGTATCCCAAATGAATTTCAAACTTTCCAGTGTATTGATTCTGAATTTTCCATTTTTTCAGTGGAAAAGGTTGTTCTGTAAATTATATTTAATGGCTTGCTGCATAACATACCTAAAACCTTTTTACTACTATTTAAGATCTTATGTTTTACCCTTTTCTTAATTTTTTTTTATTGCCATTTCGAATTTTACTCTAATCTTTAGATTTAAAAAAAAAGAACACATAAAATATGAGAAATATTTAAATAAATTGAGATAGAAAATTACAATAAGGTTTTTAAAAATTTGCCGTTATTATCATGTAATAAATAAAATGTTAATTTATATCTGTAATAAAAAATAATGTAATCTCACGTGAATGATGTGATTTCACAAGGGGTAATGTTAAAATCAAGGCCTTAGTCAGTAAAAGTGACTTTAGGGAGACAACCTTAAAATTACTTTCTGCCAATCATTTAAAACGCAAGTAGCGTGGCAACATATAGTGATCAACTTTCTAGCAATCCTTTAAAACTTTTTCCCATTCACTGCAAAAAAAAAAAAAAGAAAAAAGAAGTAAGAAAAGAAAAGAAATCCGCTTAAAGCTTTGTGCATCCGCTACCCATTGAATTAACACGCCTTCCTTCTTTGTAGCCTACACCAAGGAATCGAAAAAGCAGGTGTAGCGCTCACGACTGCCTTCTTTTTTTTGCAATCACTTTGGTAAGTGAGGGATGCAGAGAGAGCGCGTAAGCCGTCAGACCTTATCCCCATTTATTGACAATAAAGCTTGCAAGGTTACAAATGTGTTACAGTTGGATGGAGTCTAATGGCATTACTCAAGTGATCTAGACGATACTTTAACAATAGAATGCAAATCATGGCATAGGACACTTTATTAATAACAAAAGAGGCATTATTGGCATGGGGCTACAAGCACGTATGTGCTGCACGGAGGGGGAAATGCTTCACACAGTTAAGGCTCGTGCTCACCAAGGCGACAAGATGCAAGCGAAAAAATTTGACCAATCATTCGCCTCACCGCGGTCGCCTGAAACCGGTTTGCAGTCCGCCGCTTGGAGTTGCCCGACTTTCAACTCGAAGCGGTTTTTCACTAGGCGTAATGCTATTTCTGACGTTTCGCTGTGAAGGGGTCGAAAACATTTTGTCGCTTGCCTCTTGCATCTTCACGTCTCTCGCCTCGGTGGGAACGAGCCTTTAGGGCTTTTGAATTCTGAGCGTTACCGGGTTATTTAAATGTTCTCACCGGAAACTCTTGACAAAGGATTCCCTACGGGTGTGAACATCAGACTTCATTCATGTTTTTTATGCTTCTCATAAATGTAACAAATCTCCTAGACGTTTTACTTTACAGGGCCTTGCAACGGCAAATCACCTTCGATAACCTGTACCATCCTTCTATTTTCAACTTGGGTAAGTGTGCATGTGACTACAAATAAGCTATTAAACCTTTTTTTCAGCTAGTTGTTTTTTTTTTGGGGGGAGTGAGATGAAGAGGGGATTTCTTTTACAGTTGTTGCTGGTCCGACTTTGTATCAAATGACTCAATTTATGAAGCGTAACGCATGGAAACTACATGAAATTTCAACTGCCTGAACGTAGTTGAAAACTGGAATAAAATCTTGGGTTAGGGAGGTAAGTGAATATTTTTTGATTATATTTCTTTACTGCTCATAAAAATTTATTTATTATTATTATTTATTTTTTTTTGCAATTTATATCTTTTATTTATAGGATTGAATTTTAAGTCATTATCGTTTGACTAATTTACATATTTCTTTGATTTTAATGTAGCAATCTATGGACTGTAACTCGGTGATAATAGCAAAAAAGGAACTTCAAAAAGGAAAGTTCCAGAGGTTTTTGATGTAGTTGAAACCCAAACTGATGATAGCAAAAAAAAAAAAAAAAAAAAAAAAAAAAAAAAAAAAAAAATTCACTCTAATGAATAATTGATTTAAAAATTATCTAATTCACAGCGTAAATAATTTGCTTTTTTAAAATGTAACATTAAATAGTCGTAGGCATTTTATCGTTAAATTATTTATTTTCTTTTTTTTTTCTACGAGCAGAATCTCTATCAATTGCTCTCCACCCCCTCTCCATAAACTCCACCCTCATGCTTCATAAGATATGACAGTTTAATGAGATTTTGGGCCTGAAGGGCCGAGTGGATAGCGCTCGGTGACACAGGTTACGGGTTCGAGTTCCGGCTGTATCATGGATGTTTGTAGTGGTTCAGAATCCACTTTAAACCGTAGGTCCCGGTCTAATATGGTTGTGGAGCATTGGGCGTGGTGCTGACAACCCTACCCGTAAAAAGAAAAAAAAATATCCTGTCTCTAAGCAGGCAGATGGCCTTGGCCCACCATGGGGCTGTTACGCCACTGATGATAAATGAGATTTCACATATTTGTTTATACAGTTGATTCCGTTCTCCGTTTTAAATGACGTAATGAGAGAATGATTGCTCAAGGAGAGTGTTGGATGGACTATTTAATGAGGGTTGAGTAGAAAAAATAAGATATTTTTATTTATTTGCATGTTTTTACATATAGTATGCTTTTATAGCATGTTTTAAATAGTATAAAACATAGTATGTTTGCATATATTTTACATAGTATAAAGTAGTATGTTTTAAGTACAAAAAAATTGTATGTGTACAGATGTTTATGTATGTTTGACGTAGTATAAAACATAGTAGGTTTACATATGTTTACGTATCTTTTACGTGTTTTACATAATATAATAGTTTTTACATTATAGTTTGTTTAGTTATATTAGTTAGTTTTTATAGTTAGTTTTTACATTATAGTATGTTTTACATAGTATAATAGTTTTTATAGTATTTTTCCCATAGTGCATTTTACGTAGTGTAATAGTTTTTATAGTATAATTTTGCGCATAGTATGTTTACGCGCTTGTTTTTGTACTGAAAGTCTTGGTATTTTTTTTAAGAAATCTGAATTCGTTATTCGTTGATTCTCTGTTTTAAAAAAAAAATATAAATATAAAAGTAAATAGTTTAGATAATTGATGAATTAATTTGTGTGTGTATGTCTATCGGTAATTTGCATTTTATATAACTAAAAACTTAAGCATATGAATATTCTATTTCATAGAATTCATGAATTTATTAATACGATTTACACCGGAAATTAAGAAAAAATAATTTTTATTTCAATATAATATAATAAAACATTAATTACATATTGTATATTTGTCTTTTTAAGCTATTGGATAAAAAACTATGATGTCTTCAACATTTGATAAATAATCATAAACAAATAATGTTAAATATTTTTTTTAGCAGAAAAATATTAAAAACGACAACAATGTAAATAAAACAACAACAAAAAAAAATAAGTTCCTTGGAATTCATTTTATTATTCATACATACTAAAATTTCCCAAAACTGATATAAATTACTCATTTTTTATTTTAAAAAAATTTTAATTTTTATTGCAATTTAGTAACAATCATTATTTAGTTATTAAGAGTGCTATTTCCGCATTCATTTCAGAATTTGTGTTTAAAGTTTTATTATTTTTCGTTAAGTGCTTTATTAAGTAACAAATTTATTAATAACAAATGAAATTTTTTTATTAGGTTGATTTGAGTTTATACTTTAAATATTGTACGAGTAATTATTTAAATTATTATTTTATTGAGTTATTATTAAATAATTAAATTATTATTACATTTTATTAAAATATTATTAAATTATTATTAATTTTTATTAAATTATTATTATTATTAAATTTTATTATTATTTTAGCCTAAATTGTAATAAAATCTAGTCTAAATTTTTTTAAAAGTCAAATGAGTAATCTAGATCTGTTTGTGAAATTTTAGTATTTATAGATAATAAAATGAATCCCAAGGAACTCATTTAATTTTTGTTATTGTTTTATTTACATTGTTATCATTTTTAAGTTGTTTCTGCTAGAAAATTATTTAACACTATTTTTTTAGGATTATTAATCAAATGTTAATGACATCATAGTTTTTTATCCAATGGCAATGCAATGCAAACATGCAATTAATGTTTTATTATATTATATTGAAACAAAAATTATTTTTTCTTAATTTCTGGTGTAAACGGTAATAGTAAAATAATGAATTCTATGAAATACAATCGTTATATGCTTAAGTTTTTAGTGAGTTGTAGAAATTAATATTAACCACGTTTTACTAAAATTTATCACCAATTAATACATAGTGAAATGAAATGCATCTCATTTTGAAATGTTTACAACTTTTTGTGAAAATAAATTACATCTACAGTTTTTTTTTTTTTTATTTCGTCACTAATTTGAGTGACCCGTGCCTTTTAATATACTTTTAAATTTTCTAACAGAAATTAAATTTAAGGATAAAATTTGAATTTCTTCCTTAATTCATTTGGGAAATTCCTTAATGTAAACCATTGTACTATTTTTACAACCAACATCACAACAGCAACAAAGAACTTAAAGATGGTGCTACATATTTAATGAAAGACTTTATCAAAATCAATTTGTTATATTTTTTATATTATTTTTTATTGGCCATATAAAATTATATTATCTGAAAATTATATTATCAAGCTTAAAAAATATTGCTTTGATACTGATAGTTAGGCTACAAAAGTATATTTATTATGCAATAATTTTTATATTGTGAATTCGATAATATTTATAACTGATTAGCAACAATAATAAACTATTATGAATTAATAACCAACTTCATTATAGTTTTAATATAACAATTATTTGAGTTCTTTGGTGAAATAAATCACAAAATCAGGCTCACTCATGATAAATTAAATTTCATTAAAGGTTAATTGATTTAATGCTTTGTATTGAAAGCATTTCCTTTAGATCTATTCACTTCCCATAAAAATGGGTGTAATTTTTTATAATTATTATTATTTTTTTATTTATTTTTTACTTAAATGATACAGACCTAATTTCATAGAGCCTCCAAATCTATGTTTGATACTGCACTGTAAACGCATGAAGATGAATCATAGAAAATCTTAGACAGCGCAATTCGGTTTTTTTTTTCGGAAGGGAATGGGTTGACAAAAATTTTTTTTTTGTAATGCAACTGTCAAATATGTAGACAGTTCTATTTATGCCCTCCGCAAAGGCTGCAGCAACGTTACTCATTAGCACTACCCAGCGAGTGCGTGTAGATGGAAGCTACGCTGGATAAGCTACGGACGCGGAATAACGTTACCCCCGCAACACTCTACGATCATGTTAGACCGGGACCTACGGCTTAAAGTGGATTCCGAACCACTACAAAATTCCATGGCTCCGCCGAGACTCGTACCCGAAACCTGTGATAGTACTAGCCACTCGGGCAACAGGCCCCGGTTGACAATAAATAATCAGATTAAAAACAACCATAGAATAAGGGAGTTGTGGACACAGTGGATCACTTTTCATTTTTTTCCCTTGTGTAAATCAAAATACCAATTTGTCTAATAATGATGTAATACTTTCTTACAGCAAAGTGTTTGATAAAAATAAAGCATTTTATGTGATTCCATGATAAAGTGCTTATCAATCTCTCTTTTAAAAATACCAATATATCTATAACTGCTCCAGCACATATTTTATTTTGTTTTTGCTCTCCAATAATCTTCTTAAAACACAATCTTCACTGCAAATGTTAAAAATTAAACATTTTAATTTCTTCCTGCTTCTTCCTTCTCATTAATATATTTTTTATATCCTGTATAAAAAATGCTGCTTTTATACTTAATAAATTATATTATACTTTAGGATCCAACAACCACATTATATTTGAGGCAAAATATTAAAAGCTCTAAACTTTGGAGTGGAATCTAAATTGATAAAACATACCATTTTTTTGAATTATTTAATTTAATCACTTAAATGCATTGAATTCTCCCTTTCTGAGAATGAACTAATTAGCTTTCTTCACCAGCGCGAGTGGAAGGATTTCCAATACAAAGCTTTCAATTCGAAAATACGCCTCGCTCTAAATCAGGGGTGGCACTCAAATGATCTTGCAGGCCACATTGGAAATGCATCCTAACTCCGCGGGCCGCATGTAAAATTATATATTGCCATATTAGATTGAGACCCTCTATGGACATTTTTTGGAGGGGAAAATTGAAACAGAATGAGTTACTATTTTTGCCTTTACTATTATTTTTATATGTAAACAGATAATAATGAATAACATAATAATAATAAACATGTAATAACTATAATAATAATGATACTAAATGCACATTGTGAAGAAATATATAACACTGAAAATGAAATATAAATATAAATGAAATAAAAAAAAAAGGGAATCATTGAAAAATATTTATTTGACTAGTGCGATATGTGTTTCTCCACTCTTTCACTTAGCTTTTGCAAATCGATCTCAAATTGGGTATTTGCACATCGTAATGGGTGTTGCAGGTTAGCTTCCGTTATGTTTCAGCGCGTTTTGCGTTTGGTTAATTTCATTTTTCGGGGAAAGAAAAAAAAAACGATTCGCAGGTGTAAGTTGAACCAAAAGCGCTAACAACTTCAACTAAGATTCTGGTTTGCTCTGCTATCAACAATCAACTGTGCTTATCGAGGAATGGTCACTGCGTCACTGAGGTCACTTAAAGGGAAACATAGAACCTGTTATATTAGATATTCCAAAATGCGCGCACATCATGAGTTCGTAGAATATAAGTTAATTATTCTGAGAACTCATAACTGTAATCTCATCATTAAAGCAAGAAATATCTTTCATATGTTCGCTAGAATATTATTTTAAAATCAAAGTTAACTTTTTCTCACAATTTCGACAGTTCATTTTTGACTATATGAATGCACATATAATGTATTTTTTAATGCATGGGTTTTCACTACTTTTTCCAATATAAACTAAATATATTTTGTAAAAGTGTGATAAAACTGACGGGCTGGAAAAATATTGAAGGCGGGCCGCGGGTTGCTCTAAATCATAAGTAAGCAATTAATAGAAAAACATTTCAAAGACTGTCCTCACGTCTAACAACTTTAATTGCACAATATTAAGGCTTAATACGCAAAACGATTATGTTTATCGACTAAGTTCGCAATCTTACCACTGAATTCCTTGAAAGCTTGCAAAGAGCTGGCGGGCTAAGTATTGCCGTAGCAATTATTGATTAGGCTTGGAGCGCTGCGTTTTGAATCGAGGTGCTTTTGTCAAAATCAAAAAAATATTCCAACACTTTTCTCCAAGCCCTGAAGTATTCTATATCATTTTGAATTTATTCAAGCGATTTGGTCAGCCTTGCAACAGAATTCAGAGAGAGAGACACACGAGCAGATGGGTGTGTTTCCGATATAAAGATTGTACTATATAAAATAGGGGTAGTCATTTTTTTAAGAGGCGCGTATATTTTACTAAGATGTTGATAGTTGAAGATGCCTGCAATTGTGGAATAATGCTGATTAGAGCTCGGATTTTTTTTTAGAGAAATGAACATGAACCCCACAAAATATTTTTAAAAAAATTATATTCAGAAGATGGATAAACAGGTGTGAAAGTTTTATAATTTTTTTTCCAAAAAAAACATTTTATTCTACTTTTGTTAATAATTTTTTTCGAAATCTATACTTTTGAGGAAACATTATATAAGTGCGTAGTTTAAATTTCATAAAAGTGAAGGAATTTTACTAAAAATTTTTATTATAATCTTCAAAAATTAGCTAATAAAAATAATTCATGAGCATTACTCCTGATCGAATTTTTTATTGGTAATTATCAATATGTAATCAAGTTTTTATAGATAAAAAATTACACTCCTCTCTTGTAATAATTTCAAACAACTGGAATATTAAGGATTCAAAGCAGAATATTGATTAAATAAATTTTATTTCATTTTTTTATAAAAAAAAAAAACTTTGTATATCACAAACGGTGTTATAAACAATAATATAAATACTAAGCATACGCCTTTTATTAAAATGGAACAGTATTTATTTTATTCATCTATCATCAATGGCAAGAAGACTTAAGATAAATTTAACAATGTTTTTAATTTAAATTTAATTAAATTAAATTAATAATTAATTTAAATTAAATAATTTAAATTTATGAAAATTGAACAATAATTATTTTACTCATCTATCTGAAATGGCATGATGATTTATTATTAATTAAATAATTTATTTAATATTATAAACACATTATCATTATTTTAGATAATTGAATTTGGTCTCATTGTTTTTATCATATATTTACTAAATTTGAGATCGACCTATATTAATGAAACATGAAAAAAAAAGTGCATGGTTCTTTTTTAACTAAATATACGTCTTGGATTTTTCAATATAAGGGGCATTTTAATCAAAAAGAAGAATGAGATTGAATTAATCCTTCAATTAATGTCAATGTACAAAAAAACAAAAGAAAATTTTGCTTTTTGAATAAAATATTTTTAAAAAATACTTGTGTATGAAGGTTGGCTTAGTTTTGAATCATCCTTTATTACTAGAATCAAAATGCTTGTATAAGAGGACTTGAAATATCAAAGGAATGAATATGAAATCAAAACAATTACTAAAAGAAAGCAAACATTAATATTTAACAAAATTGGTTGTGTAAAATTCAAGTTAAATTAAGTCTAAATGCTTAAAATACTGACTTCTTTTTTTCCAATTTTAATTATGAATATAGTTTCAGCAAAATAATTATTTCCCCGTTATGTTTTCTACGAAATTCCCTTTGTAAGACTTTTTGAAGCATGGTATTTAAGTGTTCTTTAAAAAGCTTTTTAATTATTAATGTAAATAATAAAAATACTCCAAAACTCTTTTAGAAGTTTTCTTAAAATTCTATACAAAAATCAGTAGTTTTCCCATATCGTATAAAATCTTTTATTATTCATATATGTTGTGTAGGAAACCATAAGCAGTAAGGTCTGGCACTCCAAGTGCCGGAAGTGACGTCTTAACAGATGAATGGCCGCCTTGGTGGAGGGGACATTTCTTCCCTGAAACTTTTTCCTCCAGTGCTAACATCGGAATGTGATATTATAAGAAGAGGTTTCTTTTTTTACTGATATGAATTATTTGTACCCTGAAATTTTTTTTTCCCGGTGGCAAAGTCAAAATGCTGTACTAAAAGATAAGTTTTTTTGAAAGAATATGAAACTTCTCTTTGAATTTGATTTTTTCATTGGATTATTTAAAAAGTTATTTGACAAAGAAAATTTATTTATTTCTTTTTATTTGTTTTTAAAAGATTTATTATTATTATTTTTTGTAAATTTATTTCATTTTACAAATTACTATTTTCTTTTATCCCACTTGTATCCAAAATTTAAAATTTGATAAAAAAAATGTATTTATTTATTTTTATTATTAATATTTCGGACAAATTTGCTTTATTTTATTAATAATTTTTTTTCTTTTTAATTTTTCGAAAACAATTTTTTTTTTTTATTTTACATATTTTTGGTTTTATTTCCACATTTTTTTTTATTTCGCACATTTCTTTTATAATACAAATATTTTTTTTGGCTTTTAAACATTTTTAATTAAGTTTTTTTTTTTTTTTTTTTTTTTTTTAAATTATTAACTGAATTTATTTATTTTATTATTCTAAACATTTTTTCAGAAAATTTCTTTTTACAATATTTTTTTTTTTTTTTACTACACAGATAATTATTTCGACAATGAAATTTTTTAAATTTTATTTTTAATTAAAATTAATTGAATTTTTAATTTAAAATTGCAGATCAATTTACAATTTTTTCCCTGAAGATTACAACCTTTTATTATCAATTCATTAGGTAATAAATTATATCAAAACATTGTTTTGCATTAAAAGTTTTCAATAAAACCTCTCACATTATTAGTTTAAAATTTTCTACCCAAGATTAATAGTTAAATGATGCTATCTCATAATGAATTTACAGTATTTAATTTTCATAATCCTTAAAAAAAATGATATTTTATTTCAAAATTTTTTCCGTTTAAATATTCTTGGTTATCCCACAAATCAGTTTCACATGCATTTGTATTTTTTTTACTATTCTGACCTGCAAAGGGATGTTACTTACACAGCCTCCTTACACATTATGGTCTAAATTTAATAGTCATTAAATGATATTTACAAAAATGTTACAATTAATAGTCAATAGGATTGGAAGGTTTATCAGTTCAAATAAGTGTTTTTAATTTCGCAAAAATTATTTTTTTTTTTATTTCAACAAGCTTTTTTTTCCGTTATGAAAACAATAAAATCAATTTATAATTTTTCTTCAATTTAAAAAAGTATACAAAAAAAAAAAAAAAAAAAAAAAAATTCTAGAAATGACTTTTCATTTAACAACATTATTTTTATAAAGTTTAATATAATTTTATTTTCATTTTCTAATGAATGCAATATTTTTGAAATGATTCTTTTATTATTGAATTTTTTTCACCCGAAATCTTATTGATATATATTGTAAAAATTGTTTGCACGTGTATACATATCCCAAGTATTCTATTTTTATATAAATTTATGCATATAAAACATTGAATCCTATTAAGAAAAAAATTCAGTTCAAAAATATACACTTTTCAAATAAAATTATAAATGTGGGGATAAATTACTTGAAATTTTTGTATAGAATTGATTAGGTCTTACTAAGAATTTTACTACTTGCATTAAAGATACATTCAGAAAATTGTAAATTTTTTGTGTTTCATTAAAATTTCTTACTATTAATTATTTTTTAAAGAATACTGGAATGCAATGCTAATCTTTCATGTATTTACATTTTCAGAATTAATATTTTTAAATAATACATTTTATTTACGATACTTCATACAAACCTGATTAAATCTTTAAAACAATCTTGTATCCTCTTTTTAACACAAAATTCCTCCTTCAATCAATTTTGTTTGAAACACAGACTTTGAATACTAAATAGGATTGATTTTTCAAAAAAACATTTTACTTTTAATAGATCTTTAAATACTTTTATACTTTATATAAAAGTTCGATACTGAACATTCAAATTTCTACCCTTACTTTTTAAGATATTTTACATCTCTTCTTGTATGCAGCCGTTTTTCTGGAGTTGAGACCTTCTCATAATGAAAAAGGTGCAATAATGCTTTTGAAAAATTCTTTATTTTAATCTTAATTAGCAAAGACGTTTAAATTATATGCATTCTGGATAAATATCTGATTGTGTCAAAAAGTAGCATATAATAATGATATTTAACGAATTTGCATTGATTTTTCTAGTATTTTCTGAATTATGCCATTCGTTTTCTAATTTACTTTAAATAATTATTTTACATGGTCATTTATATGCAGCATTTAAACAAAATTTTTATAATTTAAATAAATCCTATGCTATCCCTCTTTTTTATCTGTTATCTCATTCAATTTACATAATTTTTTCTGACAATCAATATATATATTAACTGATATAGTATATTTCTATCAATTGATTATAAAAATTTATGATTAATTCCCCGTGAAATTAAATGTTACTGATCAGCTTCAAACTATTTTTTCAAATTAGTTTCGAATTGATACCTTTATATCTTTACCATCTTATTTTTTATCTTTTCAATATCTTTTAGTATGAAGAGATATCAGAAAAGTCATATAAAATTGAAAGAAATTGATCCATTTTAAATAATTTTTTTTTGTACAAACTATGCATTGATCTGCTTGCAACTGTTTTATATGTTGAAAATTCCATGAATTTTTTCTAATTATCATATACACTTTTGTATACTTCTATTTACCAGGTGTTGTTTCATAACTTTCTAGTGATAAAAATTTTACAACAATACAAAATGTACAATGTATGATTCTCAAAGTTCATTCTTCTCAATAAATTATGCGTATAAGACATTGAATCCTATTTACCTAAGAATCACTTCAATAATATATACTTTTAAAATAAGATTATAATTGCGATGATAAATATTTAAAAATTTTATTGATTATGTCCCACAAAATTATTCTACTACTTATAGTAAATATACATACGGAAAAATTATATTTTTGGTATTTACTAAAATCCTCTTACAATTAATTATATATATATATTTTAAATACTTTAACTGAATTTATATTTCTAAATAATATATTTTTTAACAAGTATTTATTGCAGTTATGCTCAAATCGTTAAAACAATCTAATATGCTTTTATAACACAAAATGCATCATTCGATCACTTTTGCTGTAAACATAGATTTTGAATAAGAAATAGGTGGGATTTTTCAAAGAAAAAATTGTTTTTACCGGTCATGTATGTCTAAAACTTTTTATACTTTACATACATTACCTGTACCTTTTGAAAGTATTTTACAAATTTGTACTTTCATTTTTTTAATATTTTTAATCTTTTCTTGTATACAGCGGTTTTTCTGGAGGTGTTAATTTCTCATAATGGAAAAGGTACAATAATTTTTGTATACATTTTTTAAATTTAATCTCATTTAATCAAAAGCATTCAATTATAAATCTGATAACATTATAAATATTATGAATAAATTATATTATTATAAATAAATTATGAATAAAAAATATAATATTAATTAATTATAAAATATAAATATTCTGGATAAACATGTAATTGCATATAAAAATAGCGAATAATAATATGTAATAAATTTGTATTGATTTTTCTAGTATAATCTGAACTTTGTCATTGATTTTCTAATGTTTCTTTAATATTTTTCATATTTATCATTTTAAATTTTATTTAAATTCTATATAATTTCTCTTTTTCCTTTATCTGGCATCTCATTCAATTTACATTCAATATTATTTCTGTTAATATATATATATACATATATATATATATATATATATTAACAGTTATTGATTATTCATACAGTATCATGGACTTATTAAAAAGTAGAATACCTATATACCTATAGCACTGTATCGCTTCAATATGGTGACCTATATTATTTTTAACATTTTATATTAATCACAGATTCATCAGCATTAACGGAGACCATATACAGACACAAAATATGCAAAGGAGCTATATAAGACTAACAAAAGATATTTAAGAAATATTAAGATTGCGCGTCAGTTCCTTACACTGTTAAAAATCGCCATCTCTGAATCCACAGTTGGTTCTAGCAATATACCACATTTACAGTTAATATCGTTCGATTAATTTGTTACAATGCTGAATGGATTTTAAACGTTTTTTATAAATATATGTGATTCCTAAATTTATACTGATAAACATTTTACAATATCAATATTATGTTCATCAATATCTATATTCATTTCTAATATCAATAAAGATACATTCAGAAAACTGTCGATTTTTTTAAATGTGATTCTCTAAATTCTTCTTACAATAAATCAGAGTTTTAGACATTACTAATGTTAAAGACTACACTTACAGTACTAGAATTATACACTAATCGACACAATGTTAGTATTTCGTATATTTACAAATACTTTCTTGGAATTAATATTTCTAAACAACTCATTTTATTTACGACATTGTATGCAGTCATGTTAATATCTTTAAAACAATTTCCTACCCTTTTTCAACACAAAATTCATCCTCAATCAGTGTTTATTTTATACATAGCCTTTGATTAAGAAATACAATTGATTTTTATAAAAAATATTTTTTTTAAATTTCACACATTTTTAAAACCCTTCCTCTACTTCATGAAAACATTTGTCAAATTTGTACCCTTACTTGTTTAAATACTTTATTTCTCTTCCTATACAACTGTTTTTTTGGAAGCGTTAATTCTCCTAATGCAGGAGATATGACAATTTTTCGATAAATATTATATTTTAGCCTGAATTAACAAAACTACATTACATTTTTATTAAATTTCCTTAGATATTCAGGCAAAGTATTTAATTACCTATCTTAAAAATTGCAAAGAAAGATATGTTATAAAGTTAAATTGATACTTCAAAATACTTTTTTTTCAATTTAGTAAATGGAAAAATATTAATATTCTTTGTTGTCACTCTTTTTCATTATTTATTATCGTATTCAATTTGCATCCAATTTTCTGACGATATATTCTTTTTTCAATTAATATAGATTATTTATACTAATTCTGCTTTTACATTAATTAATTACATTCCATTTATTCCATGTAAAATAAAATATTTTGTATTTGCTTTAAAAAAATTTTCTAAACTGCTTTTCCTTTTCTTCCCTATTTTATGTATGTTTCTTTAGTTTTACTGTCAAGAGAATACAGAAACTCAAATGGATTTGAAAAAATTGTTCCATTTGAAGCTTTTTATATACAAACTGTGCAACTATGTTTTGTGAGTTCTAATCAATATAGATTCCAGGATTTTTTCTTAATTATAAGGTAATGTTTTATTGTATTCTAGTAATAAATATTCTTACAACAATACAAAATAAGGGATTCATTAGTTTCTTATTTTTTTTAAAAAAATGCCGTTTTTTTTTTCATTTTAAATACTGTTATTTTTAAACTTATACACAGTAAATTTTCATAGGAAATGTTTATGAGAAGTAAATCCTTATTTCAATAATACATTTTTACATCATTGGTATCAGGTACTGATACAAAATCCCCGGTTATTTTTTTGAAAATAATAACTGTTTTATGTCAACTGTTCAAATGTCAACTTTGTCAGTTTCTATCATTTTTAAAAAAAGGATTTCACTTTAAAAATGTTGATGCATTGTGATGTTGCAGTAGAAAATTAATTTGTCCAGTCATTTAAACTTTTTGATTAAATTAACTTTTAATTTTCAGCATTATCTTTTAAAGACAGAATTTAATCATAAACATTTTAATTTACACATTTGTATAAATCTAAAACTAACTATTTATATATATATTTTTTTTGTTTACTTGAATTCAATTTTTTCGTATATCTTAAAAATGATTCGTTGCTTGAAATATATCACTATTATTATTATTTTTAAGAAAACCATAATATTTTAGAATACATTGATTAATTGCAATAAAAATTTATAATCTTTTTGCTTAATAACCGTATTTTAAATCAACTGGAAGCTATATGAATCTCATCTATTTTAGTTTAAGAAGTGTTTATTTTTGTTATGTAAACGCAATTTTTTTACCTTGAAATTTGTCCTTCCTTCTACAGTAAAAGAGCAAACCAATTACTGTATAAGAAGTATCAAACAACCATCAACAGTCGAGGTAAATGGAGGTTTTTAATGGGTAAGTAATTTTGGTCTAACTTGTCTCTATGTAGAAATTTGGATATAGCCCTCATAAGTTATATATGAAGTTATTCTCTGCCTATAAGACTTTTTTGCATATTATTATTTATCTATTAAAAATTAATTTATTAATTCTGTTATTCCACATTAATATTATTACTCATTTATTATTATTATTACTCATTAATATTGGTAATGTACGAACATTTAAATGTTTGGTGAGAATTCTTAAACTAAAACATTTAAACTCTTGTTGTGAAAGAATTACTTCATTATAGAGAGTTATGACGAATATATTCCAATTTCTATAGACAAGAGACAAGTTCGACGAAAATTATTTATCC
>BPLQ01008953.1:0-137388 GCA_021605075.1 Caerostris darwini
CACATATATAAAATCCTAAATCTTATATGACACACACACACACACATATATATACACACACACACATATATATATATATATTCGGGTTCTCTTCCATGCAATACACAAATGTGTGGCAGTCATACCTATAATGCTTTCATTAGGCACTATCCTCCTGATATTCGTTGACTTTTCGTATCAAACATAAGTGGAACACAAGGATCAATAGCTTTCTGATATACAAAAAAAAGTGTCTTGTTTCAAAACCCATTGACGACACTTATATAAGCCATATAAAATTTATTACTAAATAGTTAAATCTGATAAATAATCAAAAATAATACAGGAGTTAAATTAATTGAATTATAATTGATTTGTAGTATATGAAATGCAATTGATTAATGAAAACAAAAATGAAAATTAATTTGCACGACATTATTTTTGATTCTATTAATCAATAAATAAACTCGAACAATTTATTAGAAAGTCAGATGTGTATAAAAAATGAATCATTTGATAAGAAATTAAAAATTAAGAAAAATGTGATGGAATTATATATTTTTACTTTTGATCAAATTTTCTATCAATAACATCATTCTTCATAAATAGGTAATTATTATTAGAATAAATTTAACTTATAATAATCATTTTTTAACACCTTTGGTCAATTATTATACAAGCTAAAAATATTCTTATTTTTTCTTAAAATTAGCTCAATATATACGATATCAAAAAATATTTGAATTATGAAATTTGTACTACATTATTATTTTAATTATTAATAAGAAATTAATATACAGGAAAAGATAATGCTGTAAATTGTTTTTATTTACTTAATATAATTATTTTTCTTTAATTTACAAAATACAATTATGAATTATTTATAAAACTATAATCAATAATGATATAATAATAACTTATCAATTATTTATAAAACCTTTATTACTATATTAAATATATCTACGATTCTTTAAAATTACAGTTTAACAATTGAAAAATAAGATTAATTTAATATTTCCTATAAATATTTTTTTTTTTTTTTTTTTTTTAACTGGGTAATTTTAGTACTAAATCGTATTAAAAATTCATAGAGAAGTGGAAAAAATTAATAAATTAACTTGAAGAAAAATATATATTGTGATAGAGAAAAAAAGATTCTAAAAAAAAAAAAAAACAAGAAGGATACATTTAACACGAATACGAATAATACATACGAATTTAACGTTGATATTATCTAATTATTATCATTATATACAAAGTACCAAACATTTAATAAGAAAAATTATTTTTAAAATGCTTATCTACAAAACATATGATTAAATATATATATTTATTTTATTTTTTAAAGAATAAATAGTTTTTTTAATATTAATAAACAAAAATATTTATTATTATTGAAAAAAGGCTCTCTTTTAGAATACCCAATTATTACAAGTGTACTAAAATAAATTATGTGCATATCAAACAATAATATTTTAGACTAATTTTATATTTCAATCACGATATATAAGAAATGTTTATTGTATTAAGTATCTTAAGTATAAGAGCATACGCTTTTATTTGAAATAAACTTACCATTTTCTTAGGAATTTTCAAAACCTTAGCCTGTCAGCAATAAAAAGTTTTACAATGTTTGTCAATACTCTCGATGATTGTCTCTCAACAATAAATTTAATCACATGCTTTCCACACTTTTAAATCAGTTTCCAAAGTGCATTTTTGGTCGACTGAGCACCATAGTTTATTCAGTCACTCAATTCTTATAGATTCATAAATATTCAGTCAGATTTAAAACATGACAGGACACAGACCACCAACTTCACACCAACCATGAACCGTTCTGTTAGTAAAGATGCAACTAAAACAAGATTAAACATAAAACAAAAGATTAATCTCTTTAAAGTTTTTCTTTTTCTTTTCTTTATGTCCTTTCTTTTAGCATCTTCTTCCTTTGCTTTTGTCCTACAGAGTAGATTTATCTTATTAGGTTTTATTTTCCCTTCGTTATCTCGAAAAATCGTTATTCTCCTTCATTCTTTGCGAAGCAAATCCTGGAGAAATTGTATAGCTATCGCGTGTTTGGAAATCGTAATTTATTTATTTTTTTTTTCTGTGTTCATTTTTCCTTTTTCGAAGTGTAATGATTGCATTATTATCGAGGATGGGTTTTGAAAGTTATGGATAGTGAATGATTCCAGAAGATTTGATTTTTTTTATCTTCCCTTCTGCGGTTTTCTTGGTGAATCTTTTCTGTGTATGTGGAATTTTCGAAATAAGGAGCGATCAATTTAATTATGTGCTACTTCTTTTTTTAATTTCGCTTCTGGTGTAGAAATATTTTATCAGATAGTTCAGTTTCTTTACAAGTCATATATTTGTTTCTTTGTTTCGCAGAAATGGAAATAAAGTTATTTCTTAGATTCCAAGAGTGAAAATGTATTTAAAAAACACTATTAAATTTGATAACAATTGAATATATTATACAAATATGTAGTTAGTTTAATATTTTATTAAATACTGATTATTTCCTAAATATATGAACATATTTTGTTCCATACATTAATAAATTGATCAACTTTTCTTAATATGAAAAGCTATAAATATTTGTAAAAATAATATTTGGTTTAATTGGAAACATTTAAATAGAATTAAAAAAATTAATATTAAAAATTTATTATTAGTATAATTTTTTCAAAGCAATTAATTAAAATTATAATATGCTAAATATTACGTTTTACAAAATGATTTATGTATGTATATCTATTTATATTTTTAAATATTTATATTATAAATATCTATAATTTTTATTTATATGTATTTTACAATAAGATGTTCAGAAGCCAAACCTCATTAACTATTAATATTTTGCTTTATATTATTCGCAAACCTGGTTTACTGTGTGTGTGTGTAATATAATAAGTAGTTATAAATTCATATTTGCATTTGTATATATGTGCACTCAATCCTTAAATAAATCAGATTTGAGAATAATATAAAGTAAAATATTATTCGTTATTAAAGTTTGATATCTGAAAATCTTTTTTTTTTAATTTTATTCTTTAGTAAGATTATCTAACTATGTTCTATATTCTCTTCGTTATCTCAAAAAGTCATTATTCATCTTCATACTTTACGGTAGAATTGTTAAATATATTTTACCACGTTTGCATATTTGGAAATCATAATTCCTGAATCTTTTTCTCTGTAGTTTCTCTTTTCGATGTCTAATATAAAATTAATTAAGATGTCATTATTATAAAAGTTCGGCAACGTATCTGGATGTTTTTATTCATATTCAGTATGAGTATTTTTATATAAAATTTCGAATCAAGAAAAGATAATTTTAATTCATTCTTTCCTTTTTCTTTTTAGGTTCTCTTCTGGTTCGTAAATGCGTCGTAAGTGAATTATTATTTATTTCACTTGATAAATAAGATCGTTCGGCGTCTTTGAACAGTGCTATAGATAAATGCACAAACAATTGAAACGATTTTGTGCAGCTCTTTAATTACTAACATATTAATAGGAACTTTTATATATATTAAATATAATTTGGAATGGGAATAAATGTTATAATGTTGAAATAAGATTTTATATGTTGGTCTATCAGACCATAAAGCATTTTTTGCAAAGGAAGTTGCTTCTGAAAAACGACCATTGATAGCTGGAGGCTTATATTGTATTCACACTTTGAAATTTGTATAGACGTATTACATGACCTAGATTTCCGTTGTGATTTCTCATTAGAGATGAATAGTTTTTTTCATGCGACAACATGATGAACTTGTATAACAAGCTTGTTTGGATACTACTACACAGAAGTACGTGTGTGTTCAAGCAAGCGAACAGGGTTTCAAGATTAACATCTGGGCTAATATTTTTTGTTTTTTAATTGGGCTTTATTTACTACCTCAACAGCTCGACAGGGTCATTTATCACATTTGTTTAAATTTTTATTTTAGAAAAGATATTGCTGATTTAGATGGATGGCGTTATAGTAGCTACATATCGACACATTTTGCTTTAGCATAACGGCGTATTCGGGTGGACACAGTGGGCAAGGTTAACTTGATACGTAGTCTTAATCTCTAGATACGTACTATCTTAATCTCTGGCCATCTCGACTTCCCAATCCTCCCCACTGGATTTCTATCAAAAGAGAACTAGTGTGGATGGGTGTCTCGTAGCGAAGACTTCTATACGAGACACTCGTATCATTGGAATTTGATCTCGTCTCAAGGATTGTGGAAACGGCAGGACGTGTCCGTTATACACCAATCTAATTTAAATGGATTTTTCAATTCATACGTCGTTATTTTGAAGCAGACATGTTGAACTAATCCCATAACAATCAATTTCTCTCCATGCATAATTAAGCTTGTTTTTTCTTAAGCCTTTTTAACAATGATATATTTCTTTTTTGTTACTGTAGTGCAGTTCGGTTTGATTTTCGGGCACCGCAAAAAATGTAGCTTATATAATTGTAAATGCAAATTATGTAAAAATCGTTCATCTTTGTGCACAACCGTCACACACACACACACACACAGATATATATATATATATATATATGTGTGTGTGTGACGGTTGTGCGCAGAGATGAACGATATACGTATATATATATATATATATATTATTTGCGAATCTTTCTTTTGGAGATCATTAACCAATAACAAGACCAATAATAATATAAAATAAATATTAATCTTTGCAAATGTTTTCTTTCTCGGTATCTTAAGAGGGAAAATCTTAGAATAAATATCACATGGTAGGAAATCGTAATTTACTTTTTTATACATTTCTCCTTTTTCAGGATACTGTAATAGCATTATTAACGAGGGCATTGGAAGATCTAAAGTAATGAGTAATTGAAGAAAATGTGATTTTTTTCTCTTTTATTTTATTGAGAATCAGTTGTTTTCTTATATTATTCTGATTGTATCTCATCCACTGGTATTCAACGTCGTCATGAGAAACGATCAATTTAATTAAGTATGTAAAGTTTTTGTCATGTGTCAACGTGGTGTTTTGATAGGAACTCTGTGGTTTGTACAAAAAATGCTTGGCACGAAAATAAGAATATATGTTTATTTAAAACGGATTTAACTCCTAGCGCCCCAGGAGAACTTTTACTTAAAATAAAAATTAATTTTCCACAACATTTTAATTATATGTATTTTCAATTTACATGGAAATCGTAATAAATGACGTACTAATGATGTGCCAATACTCATGTATTCCATATTTCATTTTGAATACTTTGGCTTTCAAAATCTAAAGAGACCGTTCAATTTTTTCAAAATGTTGTATAAGAATTACTTATGGTAAGGAAAGTTAATTTAATCATCAATTGACACTAAATACTTGAAATAAATTATAAAATATGATGAACACACATAATTAATTGAAATTCGTATAGAATACTAGTTTATCCTTTTTAATTTTTTATTTGTAAACATGTTACGCTAATTGGCATGTCTGGCTTACATATTTCCTATTAAATAGCATTCGACTATATAGTGTTAATCATGGAAATGTTTGAAAGGGCTTTTTATTATAATTTACAAGTGTAACATCCATTTAATTTCAAAGTAGTAAATGAAATTTTTTTAATAATTTTTGTGTATAGTAATTTTTATGTTATATATTAATGTTCCTTTATATTTTTTTTTTAAAATAACGAATTTTGAAGTCAATAATTCAAATTACTTTTTAATTTCGAAATAAATCGTTAATATAAACCTATGTCTGGACTTATTTTGTATACCTTGTTATAAACATAATAATTTGAGATTACTTTACCTATCGACAGGAGCAATATTTATTGTGGAACCAAGAATCACTTGCTACTTTGAAAGTTCTCAAAAAGAGTATTGTTAGATGTACAAGTTAAACCTTCAACAGTGAAAACAAAAACAAAAAAAATAAGGAAATTATATAGTCGGTCATCTATTTTTTTAATAAAAAATAACACTAAAAGTTAGATAGCAATCAAAGGTTTCAATTTCACAATACAAGCCAATAATTGAAAGGTGGAGCATTCTCTCAAAGATTGCTGCTTTCGTGTTTATCCTGTGCGCACTATATATATATCCTGTATTTTATTCTGTATATTTTCGCAATGAGATCTTTCACTTAGCCCCACATGCTTTTTTTATACCTATTATTTCTTGTACTATTACGAATCTGAAGCATTTAAGTTGAACAATATTTTCTTTGATTGACTTTAAAGTAAACCTTGATAAGCCAATTAAGTAAAACAGTTATTGCTTCATCATTTCATTGGAAATTTACTTTAAATGTTTCACACTTTAAATGTTTGATGGTAGAAGTGTGCTACATCCTTGCCATCAAAGAATTTATGTCAGATATAACAACTTGTTTATATTTGGCATATCATATGAAGTCACCATTTCCTGATATTTAGAAGTAAATGCGACCCTAAATTATTTATAAATATTCTTCTACTCGACTTTCAATCCTCTAAATGTCATCAGTCTACAAATGCTATGTATGTTATCTTAAATTAATTTTATGTTACATTAATCTAACATAACTTTCTTAATTAGAATATATATACACTGAAGTTACAAAAGTCATGGGATATTCTTAATATCGTGTCGGCCCTCCTTTCGCCCAGCGAAGTGCAACAACTCGACGTGGCATGGACTCAACAAGTCGTTGGAAGTCTTCTGCAGGAATATTGAGCCATGCTGTCTCGATAGACGTCCATAATTGTGAAAGCGTTGATGGTGCAGGACTGTGGGCGCGAACAGACCTCTCGATGATGTCCCATAAATGCTCGATGGGATTCATGTCGGACGATCTAGGTGGCCAGATCATTCGTTGGAATTGTCCAGAATGTTCTTCAAACCAATCGCGAACAGTTGTGGCCCGGTGACATGGTGCATTGTCATCCATAAAAATCCCATCGTTGTTTGGGTACATGAAGTCCATGAATGGCTGCAAGTGATCTCCAAGTAGCTGAACATAAACATTTCCAGTCAATGTTCGGTCCAGTCGCACCAGAGGACCAAGTCCATGCCATGAAAAAACAGCCCACACCATTACAGAGCCACCACCAGCTTGAACAGTGCCTTGCTGACAGTTTGGGTCCATGGCTTCGTGGGGTCTGCACCTCACTCGAACCCTACCATCAGCTCTTACCAACTGAAATCGTGACTCATCGGACCAGGCCACGGTTTTCCATTCATCTAGGGACCAACCGATATGCTCACGTGCCCACGAGAGTCGCTGCAAGCGATGTCGTTCTGTCAGTAAAGGCACTCGAGTCGGTCTTCTGCTGGAATAGCCCAAGAAAGCCAAATTTCTCCGCACAGTTCTAACAGACAAGTCCCTTGTACGTCCCACATTGATTTCTGCGGTTATTTGACGCAGTGTTGCTTGTCTGTTAGAATTTACGACTCTTTGCAGACGTCGCCGGTCTCGGTCGTTAAGTGCAGGCGGTCGACCACTGCGCTGTCCATGGTGGGATGTTATGCCTGAAATTTCATACTCTCGGCACACTCTTGACACAGTGGATCTGGGAATGTTGAATTCCCTAACGATTTCCGAAATGGCATGACCCATGCGTCTAGCTCCAACTAACATTCCGCGTTCAAAGTCTGTTAATTCCCGTCGTGCGGTCATCATCACGTCAAAACCTCTTCACATGAATAACTTGAACAGAAATGAAAGCTCTGCGAAAGCACTGCGCATTTATACCTGTTCTACGCGATGCTACTGCCATCTGAAAATTTGCATATTGCTATCCCATGACTTTTGTCACTTCAGTGTATAAATATCTTTTATAAATTAGCATTGTGATCTAGACATTTAAACTAAAATTTTAGTTCAGATCCATAAACTTAATTATAGTGGTTTTCTATATTTTACAGCTGGTATCGCTACTTTTATGTTACATTAATTTTAAATTACGATATATTATTCTTATATTATATTTATATCCATTTGAAGTGCATTTTCATTTTAAAGATGTTGGTATTATGTAAGGATCTTTGCAATGAGAACAACAAGAGTCTTAAAAAAATTCTTCCCTACCTTCTCTTAACTTATGTGTCTTACAATTTATTACTTAAGTAAAAGTTTCGTTAATTTGATTTAGCTCCAACTGAGACTCTTTAAAGCCACTAACTACCAGGCAGGTAATTTTTAATAATAAAATATACTGATACGAAATATTAATAAAAATCCGAGATCATTATGAATACTGAGAGGAGAATTGCATTCAACGAAGTAAAATACAGTTAATTTTAAAAGAAAATGTTGTTTTATCCTACTATTTTAGCTAATAAATGAGAACAAGCAAGAAGTACAGCAAAAGATTAAAAAACAGTACTAAAAAATTATCACGAATACAAACTCTCCACAAATGAAATTTTGCTGAAAGTCACGTGTTTAATTAATAGCTGTCACGATCTCTTTATTTATTTTCAAGCAATTTCGAGAGAAGCTTATGAATTTATTATGTGCAATACATCTCGCCAATGTCGCGTTTACGTATTCATTTATTTATCATGGACTTTGGCGTAGTTTCACAGAATAAAAATAATTAACATAATTAATACGATAAATTAAATCAATTTTAAATTATAAGAAATGTATATACTACTGTGTCCAAAAAGTAAGACCAATTATTTTTATTTTCAAAAGTTCTTTGTTTATTCTTCCAAATTTATTTCATCGCCTTCAAAGTAATCCCCTCCGGACACAATGCACTTATGCCAACTTTTTTTCCAATCCTCAATAAATGCTAAAAAGTCATAGACAAGGGATGACCTTCAAAGTGCGCCACGATTCCCGTTCAATCTTTTCAATCGACACAAAACGGTGTCCCCTGAGTGGTCTCTTGAGCTTAGGGAATAACCAGAAGTCACACGGTGTGAATACGGTGGTTGTGGAACGATAGGGGTTTCATTTTTGATGAAAAAGTCACGAAAATCAATGCAGTGCTTTGACGCATTCAGTGTTTTCGATACCAATTTGACGCGTTTGAGGCCCAAAATAGAATCAGCAGCAAGGTCTCTTATTGTAAATCTAATTGTACATTTAGAGCAGCAAGGTCTCTAAATGTAACGGTTTGCAAGCGCCAAATCTTTCATTTATTTGGACTTGAGCTTCGTCGGTTGAGGTTGATGGCCTACCAGAAGGCTCTTCGTTTTCAACGCTTTCTCTGCCTTCTTTGAAGTGTTTATACAACTTCTAAACATTTCTTTCCGGTATTGGAATGCTCACCGAATGCCTTCTGCAACATTCCATACGTTCCCGCAAAAACAATTTGAGTTCTTTGCTCAATTAATTCAGACATTTCAAAAATCACCGGAATCAGTTTTAGCGTCTCACAAAGGCAAGCGTAACCAAACAGTAATGAATATTTCGACGTGAAATTTCACACAGATATCAAGGATAGTGCCAGCAACCTAAAAAAGAAAAAAGAAATGAAATTCCATAAACCTCAGGAATTTTAAGTTGAAATTTGGTCTTACTTTTTGGACACAGTAGTATAAACGATTATTTAAACAAGAATGGTGCAATTAATTCCATGATTTACAAAACATTTTGGTAAAAATCTATGTTCAAGTGTTTAATAATTAATATTACACAAATATTATCCTGTAAGGAAATATTGCACAAATCGGAATGATACAAGGAAAAAAACCACACTATTTGAATGGTAAATGTCAGTGATCTGAAATAGAGCTGAATATTATTCCACTTTATATTTCAGAAATCCCAAACAACAATGGAATGAATAGCTGCCATTTTTCAGTAACCCTTTCATTTCTCGGTATTTCTTGTGTTTTGCTTTTCCTGTATTGGCCGTTGAGGCAATTCAGAAAGCGGAAATTCGCTATTGATGGCTAGAATTTGTATTCGAATACCTCCATTTTCACATTATAGCAACAAAGGGTGGAATTTGAAAGTAGCAGTTCTTCTGATACTAAAGTTCTTTGAATTGTCAAGCGATTTAAGAAATTGTTGTATCAAATATTTTAAAACATTTTTTTAGTTTAGATTTTTTTTAAATTTAAAAAAAAAACCAGCAACATTTCGTTTTACTACATCGGTATATGAAAAACAAAGAATTTTCATTTTTGATCGAATATTTCCAGAGCTATTGTACAAATTGTGATGGAATTGATATAATACATAAAACACTGTATGTCAATATAAAAAGAGAAGGATACTATGTTGGTATAATATATAAAAAAGCCATACAATGGTTATGCTATATGATTATGCTTAATACTCATCTGTGAAGAAGGTGGAAGACAGATTAATATATTGAACGGAACAACTTCCTAATAATGGTATCCAGTTTTTAGTTATGAAGATATCACAACTCAAATCGATGCTGGAAATCAGATAGTGTATGGCACCTTCTGGCTGTAGGTCCCCCTTTTCTAGCAACTCTGATTTCAAGCACTGTATGATTCTCGGCGATAGTAAGCGAGATGTTATTTCCCTCCTTAGAATATTCCAGACATGCTATATAAGATAAAGTTTCTCTGGAAAATCTTTGTGGAATGTTCTTAGTTTCCAGGAATTCGACAACAGGATGAAGCCTACGCAGACATACATTAGCATCCATTAGAATGAAATCATTACTAACTATATACCCCTTAGGAGGTGAATACAGTACTCTATGTTCTCCTCCCTCTGCACCATGGCAATCAAATAGATAGTATGAAAAACCATTAAGTTATTTGCATTTATCCAACATCATGTCTACCCAGAACATCACTCTCTTTTGATCTCTTTTTAGGGTATTGCATGCAACTGATATCATCAGGTAAACATGCGTTGGGAATCGGTGATTAATTTGAACCTGGATTCAAGGGAGAATAGACTGGTCTATTATTACTTTTAAGTCAAAGTTCTACAGTATATTACATGGGTTCTCATGTACGCACAAGTGAGCAAGCCGAAACCACAAGTCAGTGCAATTCGATTTCTCATGTAGCATGCTGAAAAATTTAACCTTTGAAAATTACAGTGCTTGTGGCAGCATGAAGGTAACGTGAGTGAGTGAGAGAGTGCGTGCGTGCAGCTCTAGAGGTGTCTGTGACTAGGAACCAATCATCTAGCGAGTAAAAAATAACATAGTGTACAATATCCAGAATGTAGGTATTCCTGAATAAAGCCATTATCAGAGTTAATGTTAGAAGTATTTCTAATGGTTTTTAAAGTGTTCTGAATGTTACTAATTTTTCGTGGGCAACATGCTTTATACAATGTTATTTTACAATTTGTATACATTTTTGTATTTTGTTTTATTTATTTGCAGTGCAATTGTAGTCATTAAACATTAGTTCTATTTGTATAATGATTTTCATTACTGCATCTTACGTACACCTCGGATCTTAAGCAATTTTTTTGAGAGGTGTAAATATGAGGTATTTCAGGATGCTTACATTATTAATGATATGGTGGTTTGTTAAGCAATAAGAATGTAGCGAATACTGCTGTGTATTTTGTTGTAGAAAATGGTGTCGTGTTTTGCAGTACATTCCATGTCTGTCCTCCTTCGGTTTTCGTGTTGATGTGTTGCGTTCTTTATATATATAATCTTATATTATACTTATTCCATACATATTTGCTAGTATTATGTATTTTATAAATACATATAAATGGAAATGGCAACAATGTTTAACTCTAAAAGCAAAACCAAAATACTTATAATAAAACTGAGAATTAAAGTTCTTCTTGCCTGGTGCTTCATTAGGATTATTGGTATTGGCAACAAAGTTGAACGAGCTTATTTCAAAACTAGGCAAGATAATCGGAACAAAAAAACTCCAATGGATTCAAATAAAGGGTGGAGTCAGCGCGAACCTTCCATATTTCGTTTCTGAAAGTGTTCATTTCAAATATAAAGTTCAACCTCTATTTTTATCACAATGATACAGTGCTCAGCTAACTGTTGAAATCTGAATTTCGAATTCGTTGGTGTCGTTTGTTGCAGTCACTGTTTTCAAGAATGTGGAAACTTGATTGCGAATGTGACATCATTTAAAAAGGCGTCTTACATTTAACGTATGGAGGGAATTTTTCAGATTTTCTTCCATATGAAATGCAAATATGGGGAAATTGCTTTAAAAGTTTTACCAGAAGGCAATAATATCCCTTCATGATAGTGGAACACGAAGCCTACCGATAAGATATACGAGACCATGGATGTCTCAATCCCACAAAAACTCATTTAGGCTGAAGTAACTATTATTCCTTATTGAATCTAATCCCGATTCTAGTGGAAAAAGCCAAACTTAAGTGGAAAGCGTTACAATGTAACACAAAAACAATCAGCTCTTATATCACAATACACATGGAATAATCCTAAGATTTAACCAAACATAAAAAAACGTTTAATACACAATACGAAATAATATTTAAACATTTTTATAACGCATGAACCTACAGATGCCACGTTAAACACTCCGTAGATAAATTTGACATCAAGAGAAAGCAAAAGTCGTTTACTTCGTGTTAAGAGGTGCTCGAAGATTTTACTACTTGACAAAAAGGTATCTTTCTGTTCACTTGAAACAAAACAAGACTTCTTGAGGAAATTTTTTTTTCTCGTATTGAGGTGAAGTATCTACTTCAGCAATTCCGGTGACTCCATTCAGGAAAATCGATTCAATCGCTGCCAAAGTCAATACGAAGTGGTTGCAAGAGGAAGAAATAGTTTTTGAGGGAAAAAAAAAAACAATAATCTGGTGTTTGTTCAAAAAATTATGCAACAACAGGATTTAAAAATCGCTTTTATATTACTTTTTCATCCCTAAAGTGTCTTTTCCCAAAATTTCTTCTGAGCAAAAAAAAAATTCTATTTTTCCTCTTGAGTTTGGAAGAAAAACATTTTTTTAAAGAAATGAGTAAATATCTTTCTCTTCACATAGTTTTTCTCTTTTTATATTGTTATCTTATCTCCTTTACAAAAATAAAAAAGTTTTGAAAATAAACGTGCCTTGGTTTTATGATAATGTAGCAAAAACGAAATATCAAGAAAAGTGAAAGGAAAAAAAAAACTGTATTATTAACATTTTTTGGGTGGTTGGAGGGTTAAGCAAATACAAGTGATTTTATTTTGTTTTGAACTGTTTGAAAACATCTGTATAAAAGAATCTCTTACTGGTAGATATATTAAATCATGGGAATTTATCATAAATTAAAAAAAATAATTAATTTATTGCCATATGATATATTTTAGAAAAAAAATATTATGCATTATATGTAAAACAATATATATATATATATATATTAGATATAGATTATTTTAGATGGGACTAGTTATGAAGCACACGAAAATCAATATACAACGAATACTGTCATGATTTTGTCTAGTACAAACTGGCTTTGTTTCCAAAACTCCTTTGTTCATTCTGTTTTTCATTTGTCCCTTGTGTTTGCATAGTCTGTAGTTTTTATTCTATATAGACATGAATGGCATGAAAATCATAGCATTTATTATGGTATGAAAATCAACAGTTTTGCTTTATAATTTTGGTTCAATAATGAAATTTTCTTCTTATACAATGTGGGAACAAACTCGCATGTCTTATGATCCTGATAAGAGTTTTATTTTTTGATGATTGTAGGCAACTCCTCGGTTCCTATAATTCATCATTTAAAACATTATAAAGAGAAATAATTCATTCATGAGTAATGGTTTGAATAAGTATTCATGATTAACTATCCAAAAACCATGGAATCAGTCCAACTACGGATGTGAATGTTTTACAATCGACATAGAATCAATTAATTTGCCATAAAAGTGAACTGAAGAATCCTAAACTGTTAGAATTCAATTCGTGTCCATTTACTCACTAGCTAGTTTCATTAGTATTTAATCATGAAAATATTTCTTATAACTTGAGAGTGAAATTATTTATGGCTTTATTGTAATTCAATCCAAGAAATATTGATAATTAAGATTTTATTTAAATATATTTTCTAGCTCATACTTTCTTCTATAGCTGCTTTTATTATTTTAATTAAAGTAACAAATCTAGATATGAATTTATCGGTTTAATAACTTTCAACGTGAGCAATATACTGTCACTGAACTTTGATTTTTGCTAATAAATGCATAAAACGTACTGTTTCATAATAACATATATATATGTTTTATAACATGTTTTATGAATATTGCCTAACGCATTTTAAATGAAGCCATTTCATGAATATACTTAATCATTTTATGTACATACAAAGAAAACAACATTTCAGAACAAAATCAAAGGAGAATTCACAAACGCTACAAATACGACTACAAATGCGCTACAAATACGACTATTATGTACAACAAAATGCACAATAGTGAAAAATCTATTTGTTGCTAATTTCCTGTCATTTGTATATCCTTCACCTTTGAAGGGAACTTTAATTTAATATATTGACACACTACTTGATTTGAGGTTAATAGATTCATGACACTGTCAGTTTCTAGAAGCCAGGGGACTAATTAATAATTAGATACTAGACTGATGATGACATAAACACTAAATGACATCCATCTTTCAGAGTGCACCTGTGAAAAGTGCAACTTAATCTATTTTTGTTTAATTGAATCACTAAAAGAATGTATCTTATACATCCTGTTACAATATAGAAATACATATTATATAAAAATCGAAATATTTTACACTTGTTTATTTTACGGAGAGTTAAAAATTCTTAAGAGGTAATAAAAGATTACTCGCGACGAAAGTTAAATTTCATGTTGTGTATTTGTGGTGGAAAAGGAAAATTTCTAATTTATTCATCAATAAGTTCGGTAAAATAAAAGCAATAATTCATTTTTTATGGTTTAAAAATCGAGGCGGCTTTTTTTTTAAATGGTTATTTGATGTAGAGGATTTTAGATCTTTACATTAATCAGTTTCATTTCTGAACAAGACCCTAGTTTTAAAAGAAATTCATTGCGAAACAAATTAAAACAATACAAACAATCGACATGCATAGTGTACTGTAGAGTTCATTATTCTAATAAATCTGATTTATTTTCGCTTCTTCACTGTAAGCAAGAATGGGCAAAGTGAGTACATAGATGTGCACAATATGAGTTAAATAGCCCCATCCAATCCCGTAATAAAAAACACGAAACTCTTATAAAATGTTTAACTTCAAAAGTAACTACGTGTTGGAGAGGTATGGGGTTTGTATGATATTACAAAAAGCAAGAGTTCAAAATCTCAGTAAGAGCAGGTGTAATTACAGAAAATGCCACAAAATGATACATACATGTTATTCACACAAAATAACATTTGGATAATTAATGTTTATAGAAAAGTAATGTTTGACATCACTCGTAGAAATAGCAAAGAATATGAAGCTATTTATGAAACATCCGAGCTAGTCAACAACTCAAAATAAAGCTAGTCTCGTTTCCTGAAAATATATTTGTTCAACTCCATTAAAAGAAGATAATTAATAACTAGCTTATGAACAAATTCTCCATGGGTAAAACTATTTGCAAATTGAATTGCTGTTTTATTAAATTAATACTCGACTTCAATGTTGACTCTCACAGAAAATGCACGTTTGGTAAATCTATTTTATGTCAACAATTAATCGGCAGCAGAAATATTACGGAACTTGAAAAGCAGCTCTTCCACACTGCTACGCTTATGAAAAGTGCAGTTTTTCACCGTGTTATAATGCATTTAATACTGTTCTTGGGCAGAATAACTTGAAGTCTGCCATTTTATGGTTATTAGGGTATGAAATTTAGAGTAAATATTTTAGTCTGTCTATCATATATGAGACAAAAATGCCTTACGTTGCGAGATCCTTGCTGATGTGATGTATTCACAGTATAAACAGTTTTTTTTTACTGATTGCAGCGTGTTATATTTTATGATGAAGAAAGCGTCAAATATTTACTTATTGATAATAATGTTTAACTATTTTGTATCATTGTGCAATAAATATGATTCTTTTTCAAGTCTAAAGGTGCAAACCGCATTATGGTACTGCATTATTATTTTATTTTTTTGAAATCCTACCATATATTTTGGCACATGCTGTAGATGTCCAGTTATACATTATACAAATATATATTTAAACACGTACATATTAATATAGTGGTAAATACTAATATCTCAAAAATGTAATAATGATTTTAAAAGTATGAACACTCAAAAAAAAAAAAATTTTTTTTCTAAGATAGTCAAAATGAAGGCGAAATATTGAATGTATGCATAGAGCAGAATTTCTTTCTGCTATTATTCGTTTTTTTTATGTCTAACATAACTCGTAATTAATTTTTCTTTATTATTAAACAAAATGCATTGCCTTTCGGATTTAATCTAACATTCTTTGGTAAAGCAGGTATGATTAGCTTAACATAATAACGAAAGTAACTTAGAAAAAAATATAAGATAAAAATTAAGAAAATTTTAGACAATGGCAAAATAAATTTGCTGAAAATGCAATTAAGTAATTAAACTAATGATCTCAATATCGACATATGATCTATAGAAGATAATGTGCTTGAATAATTACGTAATGAAAGACATATTTCACTTTTAAGATAAAATAAATGTGAGACAAAAAAAATTACGTAATAAGGAGTTAAACTAATTGTAACAAAACTTAGTTTGCAAATCCATTCATTTAATTGTTGAAGTGCAGTGAATGAACAAATAAATCCAATGAATACTACTTTATCATTGGCATAATGCATAAAAGTAAAAAATTCTGAATTTTGAGCAATATTTATATATGAATTCGATTTATTGCATTCATTTTGAACTTTACCAATGCATTCAAATACAGGACATCATAAGCTTATACCATCATTTTTGTCACTACTATTAGCATATGTCACCGCTACCACATTAAATCATACTATAGAAGCAAACAAAGTAATCAAATAAAATTATCACTCTTTGTTAGACTCAATACGATGTCAACATTTGACGAATTTGGCAGGAATTATTGAACCAAGATAAAATACAGTTTGAAGAAGACATTAGTAGAAAGAGGCAACAGGGCAGAGTGATTAACGATGCGGCTTTCAAAGTACCTGATTCGTCCTTACAGACAAACCAAAGTGTAAATAGAACACAAGGGACCTTGTGAGCCATTGATAGGCATGTGATTCACAGTGCAGGGGATTATATTATTTACAAGTGACACTGTTCGTTATTGTAAATAGGGCAAGCACTTTTGCAGACACAAGGGAGCTCATCAATCAAGAATAAATACAAACTAGAATTGTATTCCCTGATTAAATCCACTTCGAATTAATTTACGAGGATAATTGAATATATGTCTGATATCCTTCAGGACAGAGATGGAATGCTTACTTGCGTGTTGTTCATCACACAGCTTGACAGTCGGATTTAGATATGCCATCTTAGGGCTTAGTTGTCATCTGAGATACCTTTAGAAAATGGTATACATTATTATTTTACCCGACAATTCATGACACTCTAGCTAACAACCTAATTGTACAATACCCTACTGCACAAGACAATCATCTGCACTGATTATCTTTGTGTTAGTTAAACACTATTCTGACAAATCTAGAGCTAACTAGATTGTCAAACCTCTGTTTACTAGACCACGTTTATGGTCTGGTTATTCATACTACATTTGACCATCCAGTGATCTTGTCAATCTTACTGGATGAATTGATAGAATTGACTAAGAATGTCACAATGAGACAGAGGCCAATTCTGTGAACCAATGTTAACAAACTTCACAAGAGCCAGAAAATACCCACACCGTATGTATTAGTTATCAATATATGTGGTTGTACCCCCAGAGAAAAACTTTCATTCTCCAGAGAGAGACACATGTGTTTATATTTCGCTTTTTATGCGTATACATCGTATCTACTGATTTACTCTTTTGTTTATATTTTATTTCATAGCTGATTTGATATTTAATATAATTGCATGGCCTGCTCTTGTAGGGTACCTTCTTCTTGGTCGATCGTTTATTATCTTCTTCTTAGAGTGTTTTTAAATTTGGAATCATTATTTCCATCATTATTATTTTAATTTATTCCAGAAATTGTTTTTATACAAACAATTAATTTAATTAAAATAATATTATTACATACTAATAAATGAAGCCAGTGTTTCACATTTAAAATTCTGTTGTACCATACGTAATATATGTATAATTTTTAAAGTTAAAAAATTTAATTTTTCATTAAAAAATTTAAAATATGGGTTTTATTAAGAAGTCAAGAGGAAATTTCAAGTAAATTTTCAAATCATATAAAGGAGAACTTGAATTTAATATCCCCATTATATGATTTGAAAGTATGAAACAATTTTAATGAAAGATTTTTCTATACTATTTTAATTATTAGTAATCATTTAATATTTAGATTTAATGAGATGCTTGCCCTTAATGCTTTATGCAAACGCATTTTCTATTTTACAATTTAGTTAGCTTCATTCTGAAATCTTCCCTTTCCAGTCGAATGTCTTTTAACAGTAAATAATTTGTGGCCCTAAATCCGCATTCAGCTACATATAAAGATGAAAACAGTAACGATAGTTGTTTTTCTTTGCCCATTTGGTTCAATTTAGATTGATTGAATTAGATTGTTCAATTTAGATTGATTGAACCAAATCATCCCCATTTGGGGATTTTTGTTTCCTCACAAAACCCTGCTATCGCTCCTTTTATATTAAATAAAGTTTTAAGTGACTTTACATTTTGAAATCTGCGGATCCTTTTTGATACTACATAATTGAAATAGCAGACAAATACCACTAACATTGACTGTATCATACAAATTCGAAAATCAATTTATATCAAATCAGAAAATCTTTCTTTGAAATCAATCAATAGAATTTTCAGATGTTCGACAATAACAAATATAGAGATGGAAGTCATTTCCCATTTTTGAATCCAATGAAGTTTTTCAAAATTATTTCTGATAAAATTCAATAAAGGTAATGAAACCAGAAATCTTCGCTTTTGCATCGAAAAGAGTTTCACTTGTTCCTTGAAAATGGTTATTTAATATAATTAGTTTTTTAAAAATATCTGCCAAACAACTCCCAAATGCTTTATCATCGAATTTTAAAAGATATTTTCTTTCAGGTTTATCACTTATCAAAAATCATTAAAATTATAAAATAATCCCATAAATCTTTTCAAGCATTTCCCTTTCGAAATCCATCTCACTTCAGTGTGAAACAAAAGTTTTATATGGTCTGCATTTATGCAAAATTGCTCACATTTGGTATTAGCTTTAATAGCATTGATACAACTATATAAATGAATTTCGTACTTCATTTTGAACAGGTGAAATATGTTTACCTACCAAGTTATGAATAATATGCACTAGAAGAATTTCTGAAGTCTCATCTTTCATCAATATTATGCCATATCGATCATATCAAAAGCCTAATCTGCAGTGCAAGTTGTTTATTTTTTATTGATATGGTATTGAAGTCTTAGTAAATTTTAGCTTATTAAAAGATTTGCAAATAGCTGGTGCTTTCTAATGATTTGCAGGACATTTGTTTAGCAAAATTATCTTTATCACTTCAAGGAAATCAATAAATTATCAATACAACCCCTTTGTCTCTCAAAGTTTATTCATACATTTGCATAAAAATTTTCTTGTTTTACGCTTTTCAACAAGTTTTATTTTATTATCTTAATCTATTTCGTCTATTCTTATGTTAACAGTATTGTTAATAGCTTTCACGTCTTTACCAACGTTTTTTCGACCTGTTTTCAGAAATTCTGATATTGATTTTTGATCAAATTATCTCTTATAGTATGATTGCTTTCGCAGATTTAATGAGGAATAAAGAAATTTGATAACTCGAATCAAGATTACGATTGACAGTTGCGGTATGAACAGTAAATATAAACTTTAATGTTTTCTCTGGTTTTATAAAATTTTTGGAATTAAGTTGGAAATAAATAATTGAAGTTTGAATTAATTGAAATGTTCCTCAAGATGAGCCCTTTACATTGATTTTCTGGTAAAATATTGTTGATATAAAATACAAAAATTTCGACCTTTCATCGTGGACAATGGGTAAGGAACTAAGTTTTAAATGTTCCACTGAATATTGAAGAATTTTTTTTCTTGTTTGAATTACTCATTTTACCATGGGCTGAAATTAATAAATATAATATCAAAATATAAAATTCAAAATAAAATATGTGTCTTGATTAACATATATTTTTTAATAACGATGATTCCTTATCGAAGGTTATCCTTATGAAGGTTCTTACGACGAAGGTCTTAATGACGATGGTTCGTTTATTGAGGGAGACGAGACTTAGCTAAGGTTATTCATATTTAAAAGCTAATTATACTTAATTAATTACAAATGAATATCTGATGTTCGCATGCCAATCTGTTCCCACCCTTTTTCGTCCTTGACCGGGTTTTCCCACCGCTTCTTCTGACCCGATCTCTCCCAACAGGAAGTTGGAAATCCGATAGCCGATGGGGTAAAAAGAATGTCTCAAGTTGGGGTGGAAGTGACAATTCATTGAACCTGACAAGGGTAAAATAAAATTAATTTTAGGTGAAGTAAAATAAACATAAAAGGGGGAAAAAAATGCATATTTAAGTAAATAGCCCACCACAAATTTTTTTTTTTTTTTTTTTTTATGGAAATTGTGTTAAATGTTTCTGAAGCTGATGTAAATAAAAATAAAACATACCTATATTCGTATTCCTTAAAATAAAAAGTTTGCATTGTTCTTAGTATTATACAAAAAGGCGTTCGCTCTAATAAATAATTTTTTGGTAATTGAGTTTGCTGAACATTTCATCATATTTTTTAACGAGCAGCACTCTCACAACGGCTTTAATGGACACTTATTTCAAATTAACACCAGCTATTCTCTTTTTAACTCTTTGCACTTGACAGTTGACAATCAATCACAATTCTATACACTGCTTCAACTGCTGCCCTTCGATTAGAGATTTAAGAGTCGCCATATTGGCATGCTGTTGTTATTCGGAGGATGTATAAGAATAAACTTTCGTAATTTCATCATTCCATTCTTTTGAAAACTGTTTTAAAGTTTTATATATTTATGAAAATTATTTAGCGATCAGATCATAAAGAAAATTGTGCCGTTTCGACAGGAAAATTTATATATCCTAGTTATATAAAAATCATATATGTGATAACTGTCAATTTATAGATGCTTTCACAGTAGATAGTTACTTTTAAAATCTGGACTAGTTTATTTATAAAATGCCTCCCTTGACAATTAAATTGACACCTGCTGAAGAACGTGGGCCCAGATTGAGAAACACATAATTAAGAAATTATTATGATTTAGTGAACAAAAAAAAAATATTAAGAAAATATTATCAAAACCTGATTTTTCAATGTTAATTTAATTAATTATTTTTATTATTTTAAAAGATGTTGAACATAAATTTAGAGATAAAAAAAAATTAAATTGTCAAAAATTCTTCAAACGTAAATTTTTCAATAATACATTAAAAGGTATTTTATGTATTAAATTCATTTATACATATTTCGTAGTTTATTTCAAACTTCACATAATTAGAAGAACAGTGCGTGGCAATATAATATTTAATAAAACTTACTGCATAATAACCGCAAGGCATTATACAATAGGATACAACACACGTTTATAATGAGATAGCATATTGCACTGAATAGGATTGTTTAAGATATTAAGTTCTAATTTAATTTGGTTACATTAATTTAATTCTAAACATTAAATTAATATATAATTTGATTTCATTAATTTAAATCAAAACATTAAATTTTGGATGACTTAGTAAGTAGGATCCCTTCAAAGAATTGGAAACACATTTTAGCATTAAAAGATCTTTAGTTTGTCCAACGAGCTATGGTGAAAACAACGATCAGTCACAGAACATTAAAAACACCTTTGGGTTACTTAAATTCTGTTCAGCACTAACTAGATACTTAAACTGCGCAATTTGTTGGAGATCAAACTCTCTTCTAACTTTAAGCTCTTAGTAGGGTAGCAGCAACAAAGGGAAACAATATTCCGAATACAAATATGACATTTGAAGGAAAATGTACCAGTTCTGAAAGTTTTGGTAGTTTATTTTATGTATTTGTTATGATGCTTGCATTAAATTCTTTAAAAAAAAAATTTAGCCTTATTATGTGGATAGATATATATGCTAACACTTAAAATATTTGTTTTTTTGTATAAGTTTATAAATCTTCTAACCCTACGTTTTTTTTTTCTTTTTATTACGGAAACACTGCATGGATTAATCAACATTTTTTCTCTTAAGATTTCGAAATTTCCATCCCACCCCTTATACACTATGAAAAATTTCCCCAATTTCTAAATTAATCTAGCCCAAAAGATTTAGACAATAACATGGAATTTCAGATTTCGTATAAAGGTGCATATTATTGTAGATATTATATATTAATTTTTTTTATAGATATATATATTTTTACTAACATGTTTTTATATATCTTTCAAAAGCTATGAATAAACTTTCCTACTAGCCGATTTATTGTCAATAAGAATGGAACATTGAGTATAAATATGGAAAAATGCAATTGCGCTAGTCATAATTGGAACACAGCAAGAATCTAGATTAGCATAGTGCTAGATCTCCCAAACATGATGGCCAATTGGCTAGTACACTGGCCTTTGGTACCACAGGCTCCAGGCTCTAATCCTGGCCGAGGCATGGATATTCGTGAGTGGTTTGGAATCCACTTTAAACTGTAGGTCACGGTCTGTTTAGCTCTCGTGTGCACAAGATGGTCTTAGAGCTGCAAACCAAATTAAATCAAATCCAAAAACCTCTATGTTTTACTTAAACAAGATTTTTTTGTGCATGAGTAATTTATCCTGGTTTTACTACTCAAAATAATTTATTATATATTAAGTTAAATTTTTTTAAATTACTCATTATTAAAAAAAAATTCTTTTAAAAGTATTTTAACAATGTAGAAAATAAATGTATCGTAAATCTAGTGTAATGTACAATTTTATTTTCAAAAAAAAATTAATACAACACACTAAACGGAATAGAAAAATACATTTTATCTTCCAAATATATTTCCATTGTTTGTCTTCATCTATTGCAAAATTTACGAAGCCGGAGGACAAAATAAATTCAAGAAATAAGATTCGACAAAAAATATTCTTCGATTGTTGAAGGACAGTGAGTCAATAATTGCTGTCTCTTCAGCAAAAAAAATAAAATAAAAATAAGAACGTGACATCCTTTTTCTTCCAATAATCGTTCTCCTAAATCTTTATCAACAAGGATTAAGGTAAAACTAGGTCTCCGAAATGCGTTTTTCCAATATATTGTTCTGTCATCATCTGATAAAGCGAGTGACATCAAATGACAGACCGAATTCAAAGAATTATTTTATTTTTTTCTTCTTTTTCAAGAATAAATCAGAAATCCAAGGTAGGAAAATAAATTTTAACGAAACGAATGGATTCCCATTTTGTTTTAGTATATTCATTTTTTTCCCATTCATTTAATTTCTTTCAAATTCTTGTGCTTATTTTGAGAAAGTGCATAAAGAATGCTTCGCATTACGTGAAATCTGAGGGTTGATAAATTATTTAAGGTTTTTTTTCTCTTCCTAAATTTACTGCTATTGTTGAACATTTCCAGTCAACAGAAAACATTGTTTGGAGATAATATTTCCAAGATAAATCATGTCTTAAACAGAATTCTTCTTTAGACAGATAAATCTTTTTTTTTTTTTTTCTTAAAAAATAATCTGTTGAAAACCTTAAGAATTTATCATTATTTATTTTTAAAATTTTTATATAAGTGGTATTGGTTTGTGTGTGGTACGTATTTATAGTTTGAATGCATTAATAAGGATAGAATTTCCCCAATGATATATATTTATTTATATATCAAATCGATATAAATCATATTTGATATTTAATTAATTGATGTTGCTTTATTATTTATTTAAATAAATAAGATATAATCCCATTTGCTAATGTTCAGTTTTAATTATTTAATTTAATAACAAATTTAAAAAAGAGTAGCAGGGATACCTAAAGTTTCTATTTATGCATCATATTAATATAAATCACAATTAATATTTAATTAATTGTTCTTTTTATTTATTTAATTAATTAATACTAATCACATTTACTAAGATCAGATATTAATTGTTTGAATATAATATTTTTTTTTAAGAATATAAACTTAAAATTGTGTAGCCAAGACGCAAAAAGTTTATATTTATTTTCTTTGATAGAAAGGGAATTAATGAGTATGAATTAATATGATTTTATCAATATTTTTCTTTTAGATGAATAATAAAAATAATTTAAATATAAAAATTAATAAAAAAAAATATTGTATATACTGCTCAAGTTATGATGCAGTTATCGATATTTCCATAAGTAATTATATTTTAAAATTCGAAAATTTATAACACAGTGATGTAATTTCTTTATAAAAATTCTAAATTCTCTCCTTTTACCTAAAAGCTAATATTGCATACAATTCGTATTCAAAGAAATGAACTACAATGAACAATCATCATCATGATTGGCGCAACAGCCCCATGGTGGGTGAGCCAAGGCCGTCAGCTTACTGGCAGACTTCGAAACATGAGATGTTTTTTTTTACGGGGTAGGGTTGTAAGCTATACAGTCATGTTAGACTGGGACCTACTTTTTAAAGTGGATTCCGAACCACTACGAACATCCATGGCACCGCCGGGACTCGAACCTGTATCCTGTGGTACCGAGCACCAGAGCGCTAGCCACTCGGCCATTCGGGCCTCACAATGAACTATTCTAAAGTTAAATTAAGAAAAGAATATGCAAAGCAATAAATACTTTAAAAAAAATTAATATCGTTTCTTTAAATTTTAAATAAAACATGCCATTTTTGAAAAAAGAAAAATTATCTCTTATTTATCAGATATAATCATAAATTAGATATTTTTATTTGCGACATATTTCTTACTAAGCTGAGAAATCTTTCAGGAAAATTTTATGTAACCTGAGTTTTTTCAGCAAAGTCGAAACGAAAATTCGAGATTTTATTATTGATTATGAACTAATAATCATACATTTCCATATACTTTTCATATATATATAAAAAGCAAATACTGGGCAATAATAAGTGAAAGATGTCGGAATACTTGCATTACTACCTAATTATTCACATAAAATACTAAATATAACTTGTATATTGAAAAAAAATACATATTTTTTTTTTAGAAAGTTGTGATTTTAAAAAGACTTCCTAAAATTTTCAAGCAATAAATTTCTTTCAAACTTTTCAGCTTAAGAAAGAAAAAAATGTTTGTTTTTATTTGATCTATAAAGTTCTAAATGGTCCGTTTCTGTTACCGTTTCACTTCATAAAGAAAGCAAAGCACCTACCTAAAACAAAAGTCGACACTAAATTTTCTTGAAACTTTTCTCCTCGCCTATAACAGGCTACCCATTATGGCACGAGTCAGTTGTTTTTGTTTTGGATAAAAAGAATGCTTTACCTGCCTATTTTTTTTATCAAAAAAAGATTTACAGGATGCAATTATAAATTGCTATAAATTCAAACTTTAGAATTTGTAAGAAAAAATGTTATCGAAATGTATAAAATATTTAGCGTTTCAAAAGAAGAAATCTTTGTCTTTATTTCCTTAGAGATTTTTGTGGTTACATTATCTTTATTTTTTTACAGATTATTTTACTTCGAAAGATTAAATGTTTGTCTAACTGAAGAAATTGAATTTTATTTATAGAAATGTAATTTATTTTAAGGTACTGCGCAAAATTTTGATGTTATTTGCTTCTAAAACAAAGTTATCCTTATTGGACCGTATTTGAACTTTTTTTTTTATTTATTTAATATTCCATTTTGGCATTATATAATGATATGAATAATACGTTACACATTTGTTATAATATAAAGTGCAATCAGGTGTAGTTCAAAAAGTATAAATTTATATTTATTTATTATTGCATATTATTTTATTCGTTTAAGCATGGAGAATGTTTAAAATTTACATTTTTACTGATATGTACACGAAACATTTTTTATATTTTTGTATCCTCTGCATGCTGTTCTATGGTGATGTGATTACACTTTGTAAATTAAAATTAATAAACTGATATTTTTCATAGATTATAATTTAATTTTTTATATTGAATTGTCAAACGATATATCAAGCATATATTTATTTTAAAATAGCTATAAAGAAACAAAAATAAAATTTATAATCAAGTATACAAGAAAACGTAGTTACTTCAATTAATTATTTTCAGATGTAAATCATTAACAAAAGTTTTAATGAATTCAACTATTACTTGAATAATACTAACAATGCATTTTTACGGCGTGGAAAACATTCAATATTTGAATTTACTTTATTTTACCTATATTAAAAATTTAACAGATCAAGAATAAAGCTGCCAAAATATTATAATTTATTAAACTTATGCAGACATAGTTTAAATAGGATATTACACATCTTACGAAGTTCTGTCTATCATTTTAAATTTAATACGTACGCGGGAAAACAATTGATAAAAGATCTATTAATTATATGAAACAGGTTGTTTGTCTCTTCTTTTAAAGAGAAATTGGATATACCAATATTCTGAATTCCAGATGAACGCAAAACACGAAGCAGACATTCTTCTCCACTGAAACATTCGAACGCTTAATTAGTAGGACAGATTTCACCTTCAAAAGCAAAAATTACTTAGTTTGCTTTAAAATTCGTTCACTGCAGGAGCCTTTTACTCTAATTAGAAATAAGTATCACTAATCACAAGCGCAAATAGCATTTCTTAGCGCTTTCAGAACCTTTCCACCATTCGAAGACGTCGTTAGCGACAAAATTCAAAACAAAAATTAACTTAAAAACAAGAATGAGCTCTGCTAGCATGCGACTGGAAAACGCTCCTTTGCCAAGATTGATTATTTAAGTCGAAAGCCACATAATTAACAATCTTAGACTAATTGCAACCGGCGTTTTCACCTAGAGGATAGAAAATAACTATCAAGTAATTTACCGTGAAGTCAATTAAGTGAACGACTATAGTAGACAACTTCAAATCTGTTTTTCCTTTTGTTCATTGCCAAAATTCGTTTCTGTTGGCAAATTGGCACGATGAAAGAGAATATGGCACGCCTTTTTTATGTATCATGATCCTCAATGGCAGAAAGTCTCATTTATATAATCAGATGGTCTAATTAAGGTTGTTTTTGTATTTTCCCAATACGATATTCAAATACGATGTCTTTTTCTCTAAAAGCTTTCTCTGATAACGTCTCTTTTCTTTTATATATTACAGAAGGATCTTTCTAATGACCTGCAGTACTGAATCTCTTATAAGTTGGATATACCGCTCGGCATAAACCAATAAGCAATGAAAAACAATTTGAATTAATAATTTATTTACTAAATTGAGAATTTTTTAAAACAAACAGGATACACTGAGGAATATTTATCTGCCAAAATATTCAGTAGTTTAGAAACATAATGTCCTATATGGGTCCGAGTTATAATAGCTCCACAGTAACCCATGTACGTCTGAGAAGGCTACTACGATAGGTACAGTCAGACTTCTCCCTTTGTTTGCCCCATGTCTATGTTCCGCAAAGTCAAAGACAAAAAGAAGCTACATTATTTACCCTTTATATATATTTCGTCTTTTTAAGGCACAGGTTCATGGACTTAGTCTAGATGTCGACAAGTGGAATAAGAAACAACAACAACAACAAAAGCATAATTGAATAAAATTTGTGTTAAATAATAATTAGTACTTTATTATCGCTTAAAAATTATTACATGCATAGTAAATCAATACAAAACAATTATATGCAAATGATTTATGAATTTTATCAAATATGTTGTTTAGCCCTTATTTACACCCATATGATTAAGTGTAATCAGTATAAGTTTTCAGAGATAAAAAAAAAACATAAAGAATGCTTTCTTCACATTAAACAAGATATACATAAATGTAAAAGATGAAAAACATAAACTTACATTCTTCACATTTAAAACATGCGCATCTTTAATTATCAAACTGATCTTTCCTTCCAATGCCACCTTTCTTTGATTCAAAATCCTATCACTGTAAGTGCCTTTTACTCTAATTAGAAATAAACATCACAATTCACGGGCCTTTCAAGTCTTTCTTACGCCTTTGGAGAATTTCGTCCTTTCCAAGATGTCGCCAGTGACAAAAATCAAAACAAGAATTAACTTCAAAACCGGGATGATTACTGGTATCGGACTGGAAAGCGTTCCTCTCTGCTACAATTGGTAACTTCGGTCGAAAGCCACATAATTAACAATCCTCTACTAATTGCATCCGGCGTTCCGCCTAGAGGATAGAAAATAATCGTGAAGTTAATTTACCGTTCAGTCAATTAGGCAAAGGACTAAAGTAGACAACTTCAGGTCTCTTTTCTCTCGATTCGTAGCCGGCATCCATTTCCGTTTGCAAAATTGATCGACGGGAAAATAGCGGACCTTTAATGGAGAGGATTTCAGGAATGGTTTATTTATCCGATATCCGATAAAAATCGGTGTAAAAAACTCGTTCTGGCATTATTATTAAAGCCCGGGTTAATATAATTATAAAAGAATGGAAGTATCTGCCATTAGTGATAAATAAAAAGATTTTTTGGGGATAGAATGCATCTAAAAATAAAAGGACAATTTAATTACTTATTCAATATGTCACATGTTGAGTGTTTGCTTTTTTATTTAAGCCACTAAAAATAGAAAATAATATATTACAATGAGTCTTTTAGTTTATGTATTTTATTGCAAGTAGAGTTTTCATTTATTTATTTATTTTATTGCAAGGAGAGTTTTCATTTATTTATTTTATTTCAATGAATTTTTTTCATTTGTTATTTTATTACAATGAGTCTTTTCATGTATTTATTTTATTACAATGAATCTTTTCGTCTATTTATTTTTTTACATCATTATTTTATTTATTTATTTTATTACAATAATTTTTTTTTCATGCATTTATTTCAATATTGTTTCATTTATTAATTTTATTAAAATGAGTTTTTATATACTACATTTTTAAGGAAGTTGTCTGACTTTTCCTTTTCTAAGTTATTTATTTCAATTTGCTATTGCATTTTAATTTGATGTATCGCTGTTCCTTTATTAAAATAATAAATAATAATTCTTTCTCCACCCCACCCAAAGAAAAATCATTTCTTACACACACACAAAAAAAAACCCCTTACTAGGTAATATAATTTATTCCAGATTAAATAAACACAGAAAGTATAAAAGTAGTGGCCCGTCAACAAAATTTACATTGTAAAAAAAAATAAATACGAAAAGATTTTAATTCTAATTATGCTTCTAACCACATTTATTTTATATAAATCTCCTTAGAATATTAAAACATATTAGTTTACAATCATTTACAACTAATTACAAATAGCATATGACAAACAAATAGCATATGATTCTGGAATTTTATTATTTTAACTTGTTTGATATTTTTCAGAAATTTAACTAAATTTTTCATTAAAACTTAATTGTTCAAAATATAACAGTTATATTACATGATCAATAGAACTATTTTTTAATGAAAAAAGATTTATTTCATGTATGGAGGAGGGTGCCGACTTTAAGTTTATCAGCCAGAAATAAAGCAAAACAAAAGAAAATATTCGATGCCATTCTATAAGGATTTTACGGGACACTTATTCGTATTTATGTGTCACATAAAGAAACCTGCAATGAGACTTGCGGGGGTCAGAATATGACTACAATTACCACACAAAGCAATGATTTTCTGGCGTATTGCAACTGGATCAAATCATTACCCTATCGAATTCCAGACAGCAAATATAATCACTGGCTCACGAATGAGAATCTCGTAATGCAGAATCTATAATGAGTTTCCTACTTTCTTTTCGATCATTCTGCTTTTATTTTATATTGTTAATTCATGAAGCAAATAAACCCAATGCCCTAAGCTATTATAATATACATTTTATAGCTGTAAGAGTACATTAGCGCTTCATGATTTAGTGACTAGCGCTCGGTGCCATAGGTTTCGTTTTCGAGTTCCGGTGGTGCCATGAATGTTTATAGTGGTAAGGAATCCACTTTAAACCGTAGTCTTCACTTAAACCGTATTCCACTTAAACTGCGCTGTTATGACTACAGAGCGTTGGGCTGACGTAAAAAGAAAAGCGTCTCATGTTTAGCAATCTTTCATTAAGCAGACGGCTTTGACCCACCATGGGGTTGTTGAGCCATTGAAGATAAGTACATCAAAATACGTTATTTCATTTTTGTAAAATGTATAATAGGAGGAAAAGTATTTGTACAAAGTAAGGAAATAATCAAATTTATTTTAGGAGTTGGACGCGTACATTAAGAAAGAAATATTACTATAGTTTGGAACTTGAAGGTTAGGTGAAAGTTTTTGTTTCTGTCTCTGAGTAGGGTCGTTCCAAGTTAAAACTTTCGTCTAAGAAAATATTTTCTTTATGTCCCACTTTGACTTTATGGTATATTATGCGGAATATAAAATCTCATATCAAAATTCCCCTCAGAATTTCTTCATTTATCATTTCATGTATTCATAGAAACCTAAAGACTTTTCTTTCGTTTATGTAAAATGACTTTAGAAACACAGAAATAATAATAATTCCTTTTTTCCTATCATTTCTTTTTTGTTTTTATCACGCAATGCTCACCTTTTCTCTTCATTTTATATTTTATGATACATACTTTAATTCAGGTAAAAAAAACAATACTCCAAACTGCCCATTCTATTATAAGGTGACTTTCGCAGGTGTAACCCTACTGATAAATGGCAAGATCTCCAGCTATTTCAGAACACACCAGTATTACTCAATCAGTAACTGGTTCAGAGAAAAAAATAACCGTTTCTTTGACTCCAGCAATATGATAGTCGTGGGACCCAATTCCTGGGTTTAAGGAGGACAGAAGATCTTATTCCAATCCGTGTGCGTACCATACGCATAAACTAGTCTATATAAATAGGACTAGGCGATTCGCTCTCTTTTAATGTTAGCTTCCAAAATCTTTTCTGTGGGCAAAGACATATATTTCATGTATATCTCGGTATTATTTATTCACGAATTCGCATTTTTGTCCTTTCTCGGGAAATAATATTTCTCCTATCCTTCCAGAAAAGATATCGGATTTTCCCATTTTATTTCGGAGCCATGTATATTTTTATCTCTCGCTTGGAAGTTAGAATTCCATTTCCGATGAGTGAAATCGGCTGCTTCCCAGGACATATTTGATTTCACGAATGTGTAGACAATTTTGGTATGCTTCGTTTTGTTTTGGCTTTTTCGCATCTAACTGCCATCACACGAGGGAGTTGTGTAGAAAAAATATTTACATGAACCTACAAAAATAAAAAATATATATATTTATTTATTTTTCCGTTGTATGTAACCACTTATTACTTTTGTTTGTTCTTTTTTTTTTGCAATTGTACATTGTTTAGTTTCATTTATGTATACAAAGAAAAACCAAATATATGTGAGGAAAGGAGCTTATTGTTAATTTGGTAGATTTTTAGGCGTAACTGTTTCACGTGTGAATCTACTAGGGGAGTAACCTCGAAAAAATTCTAAACAATGTTTTAAGTCATTGATTTTATATGCATTGTCACATTCGCATTTGAATATCCTCGATTTTGAAGTCAATGACTGTAAGGTACTCTACCAGAGCATTTGAACCTGCCCCCTCTTATAAGCTAGTTACTTTAACCCGTTAGTCTCATGTTTAATCCCGAGTTTTTTAACGTTTTTATTAATTTATTAATTTCGCTAAATACAGGGAACAATTTATTTAATTATATATTTAAGACAATTTTTTTAAATATTAGAAAATTATTTGTTAGACTGTGACTTTTGGACCTGATGACTGAGTGACTAGTTCTCTGGTGCTCTGAGCCACAAGTTTCGGGGTTCAGGGCCCGGCGGTTCCATAGATATTTGTAGTGGTTCGGAATCCACTTTAAAACATCCACTTACACTGGGCTCCATTGACAACAGAACGTTGGGCTGAAGAAAAAAGAAAAACATCTCATATTTCGGGATCTGTTAGTAAGTAGACGGCCTAGGTCACCATGGGGTAGTTGGACTATTGAAGAAAATAAAGAAGAACAATGCTCTATTTTATTTTTGTAAAATATACAATTTTGTATTTGTTTGGAGTTGCATGTCTACATTGGGAATGGCATAGTAAGTTTGTAGTTTAGATATTGAAGGTTAAGGGAAAGTTTTAATTTCTGTCTCTGAGTATGGTTGCACCAGGCTAGAATTTAGATTTAAGAAAAATATGTCTTTATATCCCACTTTGACGTTCCGGTATATTATGCGGAACATAAAATCTCATATCAAAACCCCCTACAGAATTTCTACATTTGTCATTTATTGTATTCATAGAAACATAGAAGCTTTCTTTCATTTATGCAAAATGTCTTCAAAAACCCAAATACAATAATAAAAGTTTTTTCCTCTATCATTTCTTTTTTATTTTTATCACACCATGCTTACCTTTTCTCTTTTATCATACATATTTCAATTCAGATAAAACACAAATACTCAAAACAGCCCATTCTATTATAAGGCATCTTTCGCAGGTGTAACCCTACTGGGAAATGGCGAGATCTCCAGTTATTTCAGAACACACCGGTATTGCTCAGTCAGTAACTGGTTCAGAGAGAAAAAGAAACCGTTTCTGTGACTCACGGAATACGATAGTCGCGGGACCCAATTCCTGGGTATAAGGAGAGCAGATCTCATTCCAATCCGTGTGCATACCATCCGCATAAACAAGTCTATATAAATAGGACTAGGCGGTTCGCTCTCTTTTAATGTTAGCTTCCAAAATCTTTTCTGTTTCAAAATGTTTCTTGCAAAGACACATACTTCATGTATATCTCGGTATTATTTATTCACGAATTCGTATTTTTGTCCTTTCTCGGGAAATAATATTTCTGCTATCCTTCCAGAAAAGATATCGGATTCTCCCGTTTTATTTCGGAGTCATGTATATTTTTATCTCTTGCTTCGGAGTCAGAATTCCATTTCCGATGAGTGAAATCGGTTTCTCCCCAGGACATGTTTGATTTTACGAATGTGTAGGCAATTTTGGCATGTTCTTTTTTTTTTTTTGGTTGTTGGGAGTTGTGTAGAAAAAAATATTTACATGAACCTACTAAAATATATATATATATATATATATATATATTTTCCCGTTGTATGGACACTTGTTATTTTCGTGTGTTTATATTTTTTACAGCTGTACATTGTCGTATTTCATTTATGTAAATAAAGAACAACCAAATATAAGTCATGAAAGGAGGTTATTGTCCCTTTGGTAGATTTTTAGGCGTACCACATTTGAGTCAAGTCTTGAAAAAACCTCGAAAAAATTTTAAAAGAATTTTAAGGCTAGGATTTTATACACATTGTCACACTCGCAACTAAATATCCTCATTTCTGATTAAGTATGTTTGACTATAAATCACTGTGCCAGCGCATTTGACTGTACGACATCTTATACGCTGGGCACATTAACTATTCATGTTGATCCTTTAATCTCATGTTTTAATTCCGAGATTTTTAAAGCTATTATTAATTTATTAATCTTGCTAAATGCAGTGACCAATTTATTTAATTATTATATTTGTTGTTGATTTTTTAAAATTATACACGGTACTGTTATTTTTGGGCCTGATTACCAAGTGACTAGCGCTCAGTGCCACAAGTTTCCGGTTCCAGTCCCAACTTTGTTTTGGATGTTTGAAATGGTTCGGATTCATTTTAAATCGTAGGTCCCAGTCTAATATGACCGTTGGATTTAGGGCTAGCAACACTACTCCTTAAAAAAAGAAAACATCTGCTGCCTAGGAAATGACCAGTAGACAGACGGCTTCGGTCCACCATGAGGCTGTTGGTCCATTGAAGAACAGTACAATAAAATGATACCATTTCATTTTTGTAAAATGTTTAATTTTGTCTTTGTTAGAAGTTGCATGCATACATTGAGAATGAAATATTGAATCTATAGTTTAAATTTTGATGTTTAGATGAAGCATCAAGTTTGTGTCACTGAGTAGGGTGGTTCGCAGTTAAAATTTTGGTCAAAGAAAAATTTGTCTTTACATCACACTGCTACTTAACTGTATATTATGCGGAACATGGAATCTCATATCAAAACCCACTTCAGAATTTCGTCATTTGTCATTTCATGTATTCATAAAAACTTAAAACCTTTGTTTCATTTATGTAAAATGACTTTAAAATTACAGAGATAATAATAATTCTCTTTTTCCAATCATTTCTTTTTTATTTTTATCACGCACTTATTTTTTCTCCTCAATTTATTATACATATTTCAATTCAGATAAAAAAATACTCCAAACAGCCCATTCTATTATAAGGTATCTTTCGCAGATGTAACCATACTGAGAAATGGTAGGATTTTCAGCTATTTCAGAACACACCAGTATTGCTCAGTCAGTAACTGGTTCAGAGAAAAAGAAACCGTCTCTGTGACTCGTGGAATACGATAGTCGAGGTAGCCAATTCCTGGGTTTAAGGAGGGCAGGATATCTTATTCCAGTCCGTGTGCATACCATCCGCATAAACAAGTCTATATAAATAGGACTAGGCGGTTCTCTCTCTTTTAATGTTAGCTTCCAAAATCTTTTCTGTGAGTAAAGACACATACTTCATGTATATCTCGGTATTATTTATTCACGAATTCGCATTTTTGTCCTTTCTCGGGAAATAATATTTCTCCTACCCTTCCAGAAAAGATATCGGATTCTCCCGTTTTATTTGGGAGCATGTATATTTTTATCTCTTGCTGGGAAGTCAGAATTACATTTCCGATGAGTGAAATCGGTTTCTCCCCAGGACATGTTTGATTTTACGAATGTGTAGAGAATTTTGGCATGCTCCGTTTTGTTTCGGCTTTTTCGCATCTAACTGCTATCATACGGGGAGTTGCTTAGAAAAAAAATATTTACATGAACCTACAAAAATAAATAAACATATATACATATATATTATTTTTTCCGTTGTATAACTACATGTTATATTCGTTTGTTTATATTTTTTGCAATTGTGTATTGTCGTGCTTCTTTTATGTATACAAAGATCAACCAAATATATGTAGTGAATATGAGATTATTCTTCCTTTGGTAGATTTTTAGGCTATCCATATTGGAGTCAAGTATGGGAGGAACTTCGAAAAAATCTCAAAACAGCTTTAAGGTGAGGATCTTATACACATTGTCACACTAGCATAAGAATATCCTCATTTCTGAAGTCAATCATTGTAAGGTACTCTACCAGCGCATTTGACCCTACGCCCTCTTATACGCTAGTTACATTATCTATCCATGTTGGCTCGTTAATCTCATGTTTTCATGTCGAGTTTTTTAACATCATTATTAATCTATTAATTTTGCTAAATTAGGCCCAAGTTTAGTTATTAGGCTCAAGTTTGCATCACTGAGTAGGGTGATTAATTTATTTAATTATTATATTTTTTGTTGATTTTTTTAAAATTATTAATATTTATTGCACGGTACTGGGATTTTTGGGCCTGATTACTGAGTGACTAACGCCCAGGCGCTCAATGCCACATTTTTCCGGTTCGTGTCCCCACAGTGGGTACACCCCCTATGGTTGTTTTGTAGAGGTACGGAATTTACTTTACACCGTAGGTCCCGGTCTAATATGACTGTTGGATTTAGTGCTGACAACACTGGCCTGTAAAAAAAAGAAAACATCATCTGTCTAAGAAGCTACCTCGGCACACCATGGGGTTGTTGGGCCATTGAAGAAGAGTACAATAAAATGATCCATTTCATTTTTGTAAAATGATTTATTTTGTCTTTTTTAGAGTTGCATGCCTACATTGAGCATGAAATATTAAATCTATAGATTGGATTTTGAAGGTTAGGTGAAGACTGATGTTTGTATCACTGAGAAGGGTGGTTCACAGTTAAAATTTTGGTCTAAGAAAAATATGTCTTTATATCACACTTTGACCTAACTGCATATTATGTGGAACATAGAATCTCATCTCAAAACACCCTTCAGAATTTCTTCATTTGTAATTTCCCGTATTCATAGAAACACAAAAATTTCTTTCATTTATGTAAAATGACTTTAGAAACACAAAATCAATAATAATTCTTTTCTTCCTGTTCTTTTTTTATTTTTATCACGCAATGCTTATCTTTTTTCATCATTTTATATTTTATCATATATATTTCAGTTCAGGTCAAAAAAAAAATCCAAACAGCCCATTCTATTATAAGGCATCTTTCGCAGGTGTGACCTTACTGAGAAATGGCAAGATATCCAGCTATTTCAGAACCACACCAGTATTTCTCAGTCAGTAACTGGTTCAGAAAAAAAAAACCGTTTCTGTGACTCGCGGAATACGATAGTCGCGGACCCAATTCCTGGGTTTAAGGAGGGCAGAAGATCTTATTCCAGTCCGTGTGCATACCATCCGCATAAACAAGTCTATATAAATAGGACGAGGCGGTTCGCTCTCTTTTAATGTTAGCTCCCAAAATCTTTTCTGTGAGCAAAGACATATATTTCATGTATATCTCGGTATTATTTATTCACGAATTCGCATTTTTGTCCTTTCTCGGGAAATAATATTTCTCCTATCCTTCCAGAAAAGATATCGGATTCTCCCGTTTTACTTGGGAGCCATGTATATTTTTATCTCTTGCCTGGAAGTTAGAATTCCATTTCCGATGAGTGAAATCTGTTTCTCCCCGGGACATGTTTGATTTTACGAATGTGTAGGCAATTTTGGCATGCCCCGTTTTGTTTTGGTTTTTCTAGCATCTAACTGCTGTCGCACGGGGAGTTGTGTAGAAAAAGAAATATTTATATGAGAATACAAAAATAAATAAATAAATATTTTTTTTTTATTTCCCCGTTGTATAACCACTTGTTATTTTCGTTTGTTTATACTCTTTGCAGTTGCAGTTTATGTATATCAGCAACAACCAAATATAAGAGATGAAATGAAGTTATTGTTCCTTTGGTAGATTTTTAGTCTTTCCACATTTGAGTCAAATATGGGAGAAACCTCGAGAAAAATATCGAAAGGGCTTTAAGGCAAGGATCTTATATACATTGTCACACTCTCATTTCTGAAGTAATGTGAGTAAGTATGTAAGGTACTCTACTGAATATGACTTACTACCTGAGTATTTACTACGTGTGCTCTACTACATGACTGTAAGGTATGACTCTACTATACGACTCTACCAGCGCATTCGATCCTACGCCTTCTTATACGCTAGTTTTATTAATTATCCATGTTCTCTGTTAATCTCCTGTTTTAATCCCAATTTTTTAACATTATTATTTTATTAATTTCGTTAAATGCAGTGACAATTTATTTAATTACATATTTTGTTGATTTCTTAAATTATTAAAAAAATATTTATTACACAATACTGGGATTTTTAGACCTGTTTACCGAGTGACTAGGGCTCAGGCACTCAATGCCCCAAATTTCCGGTTCGAGTCCCATCGGTGCTATGGATGTTTCTAGTGTTTCAGAATTCACTTTAAACAGTAGGTCTCGGTCTAATATGACTGTTGGACTTAGGGTTAACATATCCCGGAAAAAGAAAACATCTCATCTTTCCGAATCTTCGAGTCAGCTCACATCTTGGCCCACCATGGAGTTGTTCAGCCATTGAAGAGTACATTAAAATAATTCGTTTCATTTTTGTAAACTGTATAATTTTGTCTTTCTTAGCAGTTACATGCCTACATTGGGAATAAAATTTTAAATCTAGTTTGAATCTTGAAAGTTATATAAAGGCTCTAGCTTCTGTAACTGAGTAAAGTTCTTCCAAACAACAATTTTGGCCAAAGAAAAATTTCTTCATTTGTCATTTCTTGTATTCATAAAAGCATACAACCTTTCTTTCATTTATGTAAGGTGACTTTAGAAAAACAGAGACAATTACAATTCTTTTTCCAATGATTTATTTTTTATTTTTATCACGCAATGCTTACTTTTCTCTACAATTTATCATACATATTTCAATTCAGGTAAAAAAAAAATAATCCAAACAGCCCATTCCATAATAAGGTATCTTTCGCAGGTGTAACAACACTGAGAAAGGGCAAGAATTTCAGCTGTTTCAGAACACACTAGTATTACTCAAACGGTAACTGGTTCAGAGAAAAAAGAAACCGTGGCTGTGACTCGCGGAATACGATAGTCGAGGGAGCCAATTCCTGGGTTTAAGGAGGGCAGGATATCTTATTCCAATCCGTGTGCATACCATCCGCATAAACAAGTCTATATAAATAGGACGAGGCGGTTCGCTCTCTTTTAATGTTAGCTTCCAAAATCTTTTCTGTGGGCAAAGACACATACTTCATGTATATCTCGGTATTATTTATTCACGAATTCGCATTTTTGTCCTTTCTCGGGAAATAATATTTCTCCTCTCCTTCCAGAAAAGATATCGGATTCTCCCGTTTTATTTCGGAGCCATGTATATTTTTATCTCTTGCTTGGAAGTTAGAATTCCATTTCCGATGAGTGAAATCGGTTTCTCCCCGGGACATGTTTGATTGTACGAATGTGTAGACAATTTTGGCATACTCCGTTTTGTTTTGGTTTTCCGCATCTAACTGCTATCACACACGGGGAGCTGTGTAGAAAAAAATATTAACATGAACCTACAAAAATAAATATATATATTTTATTTTCCTGTTGTATAACCATTTGCTATTTTCGTTTGCTTATATTTTTTGCAGCTGTACATTGTCGCGTTTCCTATATATATATATATATATATATATATATATATATATAGACCAAGAACAACCAAATATAAATGATGAAATGGAGTTATTGTTCCTTTGATAGATTTTTAGACGGTCCAGATTTGAGTCAAGTAAAGTAGAAATCCTACAAAAAAAACCACAAAAGAGCTTTAAGGCTAGGACATTATACACATTGTCGCAATCACAATTCAATATCTTCATTTCTGAAGTCAATGGCTTTAAGGTACTCACTCTACCAGCGCATTTCCTACATTAAGGTAACTGCCAGCACGCTGACGGCCTTGGCCATAATGGGCTGTAGTGACGGAGAGTTAATTAGTTATTGCGACTTTTACACTAAAAGCGTTCATTATATGTCAAAGCAATATAATATTTAATTCTAATTGAAATTTCTGCTTTGTTCTTTGTGTAATATTAAATTTGATAGGTCAATTTTCTTAAAACATAACTTTACAAACAATTCCTCTATTTGTAATATAAAACAAAAACTTCAATAATTATAGCATGTAGTAATCGACGGAAGTATTTTTAATCTCGCAATTTAACAGTAACTCTCAACAGTTTTGATGTATTTGAGTTTGCGTGTGTGGGTATGTGAGCAAAAAAATCAACATACACAACTGTTGAGTGTTAATAGTAAATTTCGTGATTGCGAGATATAATGAATGTTTTTAGTGTAAGAGTCTCAGTAACTAACTCCCCGGCACCACAGCCCATGGTAGGCCAAGGCCTGTGAGGACAGAAAATGAAAAGTATGTTTTTAAGAAATTAAAGTTAATCCTTTTCATCATCTCCGTAAATAATATGCCTTTGTAGAAGTTTTTCATATTTTTGTTGTAAATTTTCGAAGTATCTATGTTGTTTTACTGCACTAAAAGAAAATTAGCCAATTAAAAGATCTTTTGGTTTTAGTGTGACAATACTTCCAAGAAATAATGTGATTATAAATTAAGGGGACGGATTTATAGAAAGTTTAATCACTTATTAATATATACTGTTTCCGAATTAAAGAAATTATTTTCTTTAATAATAATTTTTAAGACAATTAGTAAATTTCGTTTATGAAAGGAAATATATTTAATCGGATCTTTTTCTTACTTTTTCATTGTTATTAAATATTATAATTACCCTTTCAGAATTAATGACGCTATTATATTGCATTAAAAACAACATGATCAGATACGAAACAACATATGGGAACAGAACAACACCAAAATAATTTTTTCCCATCAAAAACAAAACTGAATTAAAGGAAAAAAAATATTATGTAGCAAATGATCACAAAAGGCGGAATCTCTTTTTTATTTCTCTCTCTCAAATACATTCCCACCACTCATTATTTTAACGGTTATGCGGCGACAGGGCGATTAGTGGAATGGGAGAAGTTGAGAAGAGTTTGAAGACTGGCATGGGTACACATTTATATCTGGCATCTGGTGGATGAACATTTTTTCCCATAATGCTATTTTTTTCACGGACAAAATAAAAACATACTTCAACTTTTACTATTCGAAGCTATCTTTTCTAAATGTTCAATTTCATTCGATATATGTAACTTTATTATTAATATCAATTTATATAAAGGGTGTTTAGATAAGAGCTTTCATTTCAATTTGAGCTATTTTTTATGTGTCAAATCTGCTGTCTTTTTTTACATTCGAATAGTAAAAACTATACAGTTAACAAAAAAATGTAAAGATATGGATTAGCACAACATATGGAAATAGCGAAAATTCATTATTAAAAATGGTGAAAATTTTGCAGAGGTAATTTGCAAAGGCCGCAGTATTGTAGAAGACCCTTGTGAAGACCATTGTGATTGTAGAAGACCATTTGCATTTTACACAAAGGTCTTGGTCTAATGTCTTACAAAATTCTTCTGACACAATTGAAGTCAGAAGACAGTAAAAAACGCAACATGTTCGCTGATTGTTTGTGTAATTTAACATAATTGGCACTCTTAATAGTAAAGTTTACTCCAATGAATTGAAGTGTTCAAAGATAATACCAGAGCAGAAATAACAATTGGGCTGAGATGTAATAACATATCCTGAAGAGACTAAACCTGTAACAAAAGCCAAGGCGAATATTAGGCAGGTAATGTATTCCATTATAAATTATATAAATATATAATATATATATATATATATATATATATATTGAAATATATTATCTGCACTATAATTATATAATATAGATATATATATTTATTATAAATCGCCTAATTTGTATATAGGATTGAAATAAAAATATCGCAACTTATTGAAGAAATTGTTATAAGAAGATACCTGAAACTTCTTGTTGGAACACCCTTTATATTGAATAAACAATAAAAACAAATACATTGAACTTTTAATATTACCAGTCACCTATAGTGAATAAGATAGTAATGTAAATCTTCGAACTGTTCATCGGAAATCTTCCATAAATGCTTTAAACTGCCTAAATTCATTAGTAATTTATTATCCTATAAATTATCCTACAATGAATAAGTTAGTTAAAGGTTCCAATTTTATAATTAATTATTTATTCCAAAATGAATGAGATGATAAATATGAATATATCCCACTGTCTAATTTTTTCAAGAATCTGTAATTAATTGGAAAGTAAAATTAAATTTTCGTACTATCTAATTTCAACAAAAATCAATTACTCCATAATGATCAGTAAAAATTAATACTTGAAAATAATAAAACACACACACACACACATATATATATATTTAATGCAGCTGGCAAACAGACATGGACGTCTCGGATGCCTTAAGGCAAGCGCTGCACAGACGTCACTCACTTTGCATTTCCCAGGGGGCGCGTGTAACTTGAAGATAAGCCCCAGACGCGGAGTAACAATGCCCCCTCAACGCTCTACGATCATATTAGACCGGGACCTACGGTTTAAAGTGGATTCCGAACCACTACACACATCCATGGCACCGCCGCGACTCGAACCCGAAACCTGTGGTACCGAGCGCCAGAGCGCTAGCCACTCGCCATTCAGGCCCCATAGTAAAAACATATTAAATATTAAAAATTGCTTTCCTTTCAGTTTTGATGAATCTACACATATTTTACCTTTTATGATAATTTATGGTATAAATAATTATAAAAAACATTTGCAGCCAAATTATTAGGGAATTCGTCAAATGATATTTAGTTTGCCATCTGACATAAAGTAGTAATAATGACATATGGCAACATATATTTAGATTTACTAAATACTAATTTATTCGTTTTCAATTGAGTCATTTATCATTATAACTTTTTTTAACAGATTTTTTTTTTGTTGCAGGAAATTAATTTTAGGGTAATTCAAAAATTCAGATTAATTTCTGTATCTCTTATAGAACATTTTATGACGAATTAAAGTATTATGCAATGTGTTCATTACATTAAAATATTGAGACTTTTAAATTGCCTTCCAAATATGGTCTCATTTATATTCAAACGATAGTCGACTCAAGAAATATATAACAGAGATGCAATTTATAGTTTAGCAATACCACATTAAATTTTATTACTTACATATTTAATTTATGACTGCATTGGGTATATAGTAATAAATAATCGTGTCATCAATATCTGTATAATGGTAAAGCTCTCTGCAAAGCTTTTGCTATATTCCAGAAAAGTTAATAAAAACAGATGCATTAACTTCTTACACCAAACATGTGGAAAAAGTTTCCAATATTTCAGTGATGGTATTCCTCATGCTGGTTTCCTTTATTCGTCTCGGCACAAAAATGGAAGATTTCAATATGAAATATATCAGCGAAACCACGGACAAAAGCATTGAGGATCAGCAGAAATATTACAATATACGTATATATTGCAATATTTCTGCTGTATAGTGTTATTTTTATAGTTTATTAGAATTTTAGGAATTTGAGTTCTATAAAAGTTTATTTTCGTAAATGTATAACAATATATTTAATACTAACTCATTTTTATAAGAATTATAGATTTAATTGCTTATTTGTCTTTGTGTGTTTGTAATATACAAGAAAATATTTCGTTTCCTTATAATAAATTAATGACATATTTAATAAGCCAAAATCTGAAATATTATTAATTCTCTTTTTTGCCAACTTATTAATTTGGAGAAAACTTAGAAATTTAAGGGGAAAAAAATGGAATTTCTGACAACATTATTTGTGAACAATGTTAAAGTAATTTTCTGGAAGTATTTAGAAACTGTAATTGCTCCATTCGTATATCTGGCAATAAATACTACACAGCATCAGCAGCACCCTCATTTTGCTTACTGAACTTCCTCACTTGTGGCCAAGGATTGCATTGTGTTGTTGAAGGTCACACGTGTTTTTTTTTTTTTCATTTTTGTCAATAACTTTTGATATGTATCCTAAAACTAAAAACTAAACTAAAAATAAAATATATGATTGTTACATAACTTTAGTCCAACATTAATAACCCTATTTCGACTTTTCACAATACTAGTTAATTGCTAGAAAGTACTAAAGTGCTGCTGAAATCCTAAAAATAAGCCTAATAAGGCTTGGAACCTTATAGGCTTATTGGAACTATAGGCTGTCAATAAGGTTAGATATTTATATTAATTATTAAGATTCAATATGTTTTCAGAAAGGAATTGAATTTGAGCATTAAAATAACTCTATTGTTAATTTGTAATTTATCTGTTAATATATGCTATTTTATAATATATTATATGTAAAATATATTATTTTTTTGTAATTTAGTAACAATATTTTTTATATATAAAGTATTTATTATCTAACAGAAAAACTGCATTGATCATTTACTAATTTAATTATATTTTGATTATCAAACTAAATATTTACATTTAAACTGCCATTATAAATAAGAATTTGTTAAAATTGTAGAAATTTTTGGTACCAAATTATTCACTATAAGTAATTACACTACTATATATGATCTGGAAATAAAAAGGAAAAATACATATTTTTATAATTGGAAATATGTTTTAAAAATATTTATTTTCATAATTAAAAATAAAATGAATTATAGATTTTAAATTTAAATATATTTTTTTATAATTTATTTTTTTTTAAAGTAAGTTTATTTTTTATTAGCAATGAATATTAAATTATAGTAATCTTTTTCTAGATAGGAGCAGCTCGGTCATCTCGATAATATTAATTCAGATTTTTAAAAAAATAATGCATGTATAACAAATAAAGCAACTTTTACTATATTACAACTTTTGATTTAGTTATTTTGTTTACAAAGTGACTCTAACCCTTTAGGTAAACTTCGATAAATTGTTATATAGTAAAATAAGAAATAAACATTTTTTTTTAGTTTTGAAAAATAAAATACAATGCAAATTCGATAACTACTCAATTTGTATAGGCCCAAACTGATTTTCGCAGGACAACAACAACAACTAATGGTAAAAGTGGCAAAATTTTGATGGAAAAAAAAAAAAAAAAAAGACTCAAACTGCACTTTTGCCAATTTTACATTTCTTACCAATTTTAGAAGCACCATAACATGGCTAAAAAATACTGGAAAAAGGAAAATAAGAAAAAATGCTCTAATAAATGGATTCCAAAAAAGAGCGATTGGATGCAGCGTTCCGTGCTTTCAGAAAATGACAGTCCTCCCCAAAAAACTATAGGAAAACAGGAATGAAAAATATTCCAACATCTCAGCGGACATTGAATTCTCCTGTCCGTTTAAACACGAACTTCTTATAAAAACTTCATCTTATTCTGCAGGTGGTTCAGGTTCTGCATTATGGAAGACATCTCGGAAAAAGAATGTTTTCTCCTTTTTCTTATTTCGTATTTTGATGTGAATCTTTAAATCTATATAAATGCATTGAACTGCTTTTAAATATAGAGAGATGCACTTTTTTTTAAAACGGTTGAATGCTTGGTTTGACAGAAACTTAGATAGAAAAAAGGATTTTTTTCTATCATGAAAGAATGAATTGCGTTGCTTTCATTTGTTTTGGAATTTATATAAACAATTTTATTAATAATATATTTAATAAAACATTAAAAAAAATTATTTATGTAAAAAAAAATTAAGATACATATTCAATAAATATTCATTTTCTAATGAAAACAATGAAGAATTTTTTTGTATCAAATATGTAAATCTTAATTTAAGTACTTGGTATGAAATATGTTTTATTACAAATTCAATCCATATGGCAATGAAGATGTTTTTATGTAAAACTTATGCTGAGATACTTGAATTATGGAAATTTCTTTTTCTAAAAATTCCTAGAACTATGACAAAAATCTTTATAAAACATTAATTTCTTCCAATTTGTTCTTCTTTTTTCATTTACGCCATCGCATTTTGGTTCATTTTGGCTTAATAAAATGAGTGATATATAAGTAAAATATAGCAATTTAAAAGTTCTTTGGTTCTTATATCTTTGGCTTTTAATAGTTTCTTTCATATGAAATTAACTTTTGAGCATGCATTTTTTAAATTTACTTTTGAGCATGCTCAAATGGTTTGAAAATATTTAATCAAAATATTCTCCAACTTCATCAATACATTTCTTTTGTGGATTGTAAAGCATTCTTATGCCAGTTTCAAGGAACAATTTTGATTCATAGTAAATAAATTAAATAAATGCTACTTGGACAGCTATCTTCCTGACTGACAAAGCGTTTATTCTTAGAAATAATCACTACAAATGATTAATAAATTGATAGTCAGTAGAAGACACGTCAAATGAATAAGATGGATGAGGCACAACCAAAATTTTCAAATTATTTATTTTTTGGAATGGAACTTGTGAAATGTGAGAACTTGCGTTATCTACGAGAAGAATAACGCCCTTTCGAGACCTCGATACTGGTTCTGTATGCACTGTAGACAGTAATTCTGCACATTAATTGTTTGACCAATTACCTAGGAAGCTGTCATGGATAATTCCCCTGTGATACCGCTAAACAGTCACCATTGTCTTATACAGATTGGTGCTGGTTTGGTGCAGGTTTAGGCTTTTCATCTGCATCTAGATCCACTGTACTGAGTGTTTACAATTATCATACAATATCCACCTTTCGTCACGTAATGATGCTGTCCAAAAAAGGAACAATTATGAATGATGAAAGAATCTGAAAGCATTGCAATTATTGCTTACCTGAAATTCGTATGGAATCCATTTGATGAGTCTTTTCAACATTTCCAGTGCTGCAAGATGTCTTGAATTTGCTATAATTACTCCAAGATGAACAGCAAGTTCACTAAAAGTTATTGAAAGGTTAGATTTAACTTTGTCCTCAGAACATAATTATAGTAAGCGCCTTTAGATCTTCCATGGGAGTCATTTTTGAAGCTCTTTCTCCTGATATGAGCTTCTGAAACCATCGTCTCATTGTGGAGGTATTAACTGTATTATTCCCAAATGATCATTAATTTTTATTGGTAACAGAATGCCCATGTTTACATTCATAGAAAAAAGATCCATATTTTTTGGATACAAAGTTTCTATGTTTTTAAAATTTTCTTAATAATAAAAAAGTTAAATAGAGTAACAGAGTAAAGTTAGACAGATCACAGAAAATGCAATAAAATTATATATAACTCTGTTATTTAACTTCATTCTGGTATATATATCTATATTTTATAAAACGTTAGCCAATACTGAAAGTTTATTTCATGTAGAAAAGCATATTAAATTGAGACAGTTCAATTCGACTTTGAATCGTAATTGTTCATGTTTAAGTCAGGTAAGGACAGTTGTAGGATGAAAAATTCTATAATTTACTGCTGGCTCACAGAAATGGTGCTCTGTTAATAATAAGATTTTAGATTTACTGTGCTCACTCAGCTTTAAAAAAAATCCAATGAGAAATCTTTCAATTGTACAAAGCAAATTGACTATTTCTCATATTATATATTTATAAATCACTACTGTTTACCAGAAGTGAATAATACTTATGAAATCTATGTTTTTGTCATGTAACCACAGGTTTTTTTAATTTTTTTTTTTTTTTTTTTTTTTTTTTTCATTTTCGAAAATCAATGTGTATGAAACATAAAAAGTTGTTTCTAAAATAAATTATAGTTTAAAAACATTAAAAAACACGCCTATTAGAGTTAATCAAACTAAAAAGTTAAAAAAAAATTGTTAACATAAGAATAAAATTACTGACGAGAAAATTAATGTCACTGTTCTAAAATCTTGGGGTGTTCGATATCAAACGTTATAATTTTTCACTAGTTTCATTCCGAAATGTAGAGTTAGTTAAAAATGTCATACAAAGCACCCCACGCTTTTAGAACAGTGACATTCATTTTCTCGTCAGTAATTTTATCCTTATGTTAACAATTTTTTTTTTACTTTTTAGTTAGATTAACTCTAAAAGCGTGTTTTTAAACTATAATATTTAAATGAGGTCCCGGTACGGTGGACTGGAACTAATGTGTTTACAATATAATTGTGAATAAAACAAAGGCTAAATGCGAATATGTGGATTCGAACAGGGAATCTCCTGATCCGTAGTCAGGCGCGTTATCGGTTGTGCCACTGTCCCACGTAGGTTTGAATGTCTTAGGTACTTCCATTCTATATGGGTTAAATTGCTCTTCATAATTTAACATAAAATCACTAATCCTGGCGATCCTAATCATGATGAGATAATAAACTTATCAAAATATTTTACTGTCGTCGATCCTTGATAAGTCTACAACGTTTAAATTAAATCAGATCGCTTAAAGTAGGGCAAAATCGAGCCCAAAGAATCAGTTACAAACAAACATGCAGGTGAAACTAATAAAAGCTTGTTTAAAACAAGATTGTTCATATTAAATTGCTCATCGTTAAAACGGCGTTAAAAGACGTAAAATATAAAAGCTGAGATACAAATTCGGTAGTCTTTTGTAGCCACTGCTTTTGGAAATGAGGAGAACAATGGAGATTGTGACAATGTGTGTAAAGCATTTTATATCGATGGTCATGTTGTCTGATGGAAGTTTACCGTGTTTTCGCAACCGAGTTTTCAGGTACGACTCAAATACAGGAAGCTACCCATAAAAATATTCTGGTAGGCACTGTCCATTTATTAGTATAGGCAATGCTCCATCCTAACCTTTCTAACTCATAGGATTCTGCATAGGTACGAAGAGAGGTGTGGAAAAAGTAAAATGGAAAAAAAGCAGGAAGCATTAATATCAATCTTTGACTAATAAACTATATGTAAAACGTTTTATATATATAATGTATAAACAATTGAATGTTCTTTTTAAAAAACCTGTAAAACTGAATTAATTTAGTCATCCTTTACTAAAATTTGTAAATATATAAAGGGCGATCAAAAAGTTGCCATTCGAAGGATATACAGTCAAGTTTGGTTGCCAGTCATGCAAAATCACATTGAGCACATAGTCAATCATCCTATTGTTCCTCAAGGGGGAATATATCGCTTTGGAAAAATCATTTTCTGCTCCTTGAAGAAGTTCGAAAACTGCTTGCTACACTTGTATATCAAACAGGAACCGTTGACCTTTCAAGGAATTTTATAACAGATAGAAGGCGGGAAAATCGCATGATTAGAGATCAGGACTGTAAGACGGGTGGTTGAGTGTTATCAACTTTTTAGTAAGTGCAGCTTCTGCTTTACATTAAATATATGGGGGGTGCTATTATGAAGCATAATCACCCCAGTTTTCTTTGGCGTTTCACCTTAATAGCACGTCTTAATCTATCCAGCGTTTCGCGATGTCGTTTCCCAGTGATGGACACAACTGGATCCTTCAAATCACTAATCACGTTGGTCCTGATTGGACGCATTTGGTACTAACGTCCCCATTGTTAATATTTCAGCCATTTTCCACGTATGATTCAGAAATAAACGAATGGCACAAAAATCCCATGCTTCGATGTCGGCATCGGCGACGCGCTAATTTGCATACGCGCTGTAGTAACGCCCTCAAACGTAAACTTTTTGATGCCCACATGTATATCTGATTCAGAGTTACTTATCATGTACCATAAGAACACGATACGTTTTTAATCAAATTATACATTACAAATTGGAACGACTAATCCCATTGGTAGTTAATGTCTGTTGAGGGGAAAAGCGTATGTTCTCGAACATTAAGAAGAATTATCTGGCCTACAGATTTAATCTGTCGATCCATGACACAGATACGGAAGATTTCTGTTTAACATCGCTTGACTGAGCTCTGTAAGTTTGAGACCAGACTGCTCTGTCTTGATTAACAACAACAGATCTTTTTTTTCCCCTTCTTTTTTTATTCGAAACACCGACAATTTGTTTCTAAACAACAAATTCGCGGATGTACCTAAAATATAGGAATGTTTACTTTGTGTTTAGCTTAAAAGACTAATTTTTGAATTATTTCACCAAATTTTAAAACGTTGGCACGTACTTGTATAAATCGGCCATAAAAAAGTTCTGCTTTAAAAAAAAATATATTTTCTGCCTCGGGTGGAACTGGTTTGATAGTCACTTCACCGATCGTGGATGAAATATATTAAATGTTGTAAAATTCTCTGACCATTTAAAATTTCACTGCTCTTATATCTGTAGCAAAAAGCTTACTAATCCTACAATGATTAAGGTGCTTTAAAAGTTTTGAATTAAGGAAAATTTTAATAATGTGACATTAGTGTTTAAAAGTGTTTATTTTGAAAAACAAATTTGTCACATTTTTTCCATATGAATTAAAAAAAAATAAATGTATTTTTTTTATTGTTTGAGAAATGCTTTTCCTATACTCTGCAAGTAATTTATAGCTCCGTATTTTGCTTGGTGTGTGTTTTCTAATAAAAGGTTTTAATTCTTTAATTATTAAATAAAAATGAAAGTTCAGATGAAAACATTTAAAATATTTTAATACATTAATAGTTGCCCTAAAATTTATATTCTATATGAAAAAATATTTATGAAATAACTGGAATTTATTACGAATGTAAATACATTTTTCAGATGATTAAAACCATGATGTCGTGGCTTCTTTAATATAAAAGGTATTTCATTAAGACAATTGTTTATATTTTAAACTATTAGAATTTTTTACTCACAGCCCAGCAAATTTCTATTCTTCAGTAATTAACATAAACTCCGTGAATTTCGTAAATAAGTAATTGTGTTCTTCAATTTCATGAATATACATAATTAGGCAAACGTTTTCATTATTCTTCATATATTTTAAACTCGTTTAGTGCTAGTTAGTTTTAACTCTAGTGCGTTAATTAAAGTTCAACTTCTAATAAACAAATATAAAAGCTAATTATTATATAACAATACTTTTTTATAGATAAATGATTACGTATAACAATTTTCTGACTCAAGTCAATGAACAGTACATTGCTTTTATGCTAATGTAAGCTACAACACACAACAAATATAAAATAATTTAATTCTTTATTAATGTCACATCCAAAGTAATGTTATTTAATAGTAATATTATGAGAAAAATATAATTTTCTTTCAATACAATTAACTACATATTTAATGTTAATATGAGAGATTTCTAGCGAATTTAGAATTTATTATAATATACGGAGGTTTCAGTTAGCTTGTCAATTTATATAAAAAAAATAATGAAGATCTTATTAATTAATAAAAGATTTTGCTTTAATTTGCATTATGCCAATATTTATTTTAGATAATTAGGATTTTGCAGTATGCGTAATCACTTTAAGTGAGTTAATAAATTTAGTTTTCCATTAATTATAAAGGACTATTTTTGGGAGCATGATAGCTGATTGGCTAGCGTTGAGGCGCACGGTACAACATCTTTCGTGTTCGAGTCCTGGTGGTGCCATGGACGTTTGTAGTGGTTCGGAATCCACTTTAAATCGTAGGTCCCGTAATAGGATCGTAGTGCGTTGTGGTATTCACGTCCATAACGTATATTCAGGATATCGTGCTCCCTGGGTAATGCTGAATGAGTAACAGTAGTGCAGCCCTTGCTTATGGCATAAAGATTAAGTGTCTCTGTATTGCCGGCTGCATTATAACAACAACATAAAAGACTATTTAAAAAAATTTATTTATGTATTTAAGGATTTATTTTTCATAATAGACATTATCGAGTTTTAAAAAAAAATTAATAAATAAAGCTTATTTTCTCCTCTAAATATTTAATTTTTGAAGTTAAAATGAAATTTAATTTATAAATTTTTAAAATTTTAACTACTGCCTATGGATTCATACAATAGGGATATTGTGAGTCGTTAAAATAACATTACGTGACATTCGCTTGTGTCTGAGATAAATAATCTTTGGCCGAAGAAACAAAACAGAAGATTCGTCCAATAGTCCGGAACAGACAACTAATCAGTGATCCGTTGTTACAGCTGTTACGCCTGTGAATTATCTGCCATGATACAAGTCATTATATCGGCAGAAAAAGGGACATTCGTCGTCTGCGATTGTCACATCTCAACGCGGCAGACTGGCCAACAAAGCGAACAGAAAATTTACACTCAACAGATGGTATGCATTGATAAATGCTTGGCGATTTGCATCAGTCGATTTGTATGTGGTAGAGTAAAATGGGATAATCTATTTCTAAGCGATTCATTCAATTTTGTCTTTGTACTTAAATGTTAATGGAAATAAAATATAATTTATTTTCTTGATAAAGTGATCTTTAGTTTTTCCATCTAAAGTGTTTTTTTGACAGACATAAATTCTTATCTTTTTTAGTATTATATTATATTGATATAAAAATGAAGATAGAAAGTAGTTAAATAAAATTTTTAAAAAATATTAAAAACATTTAATTGCGTACATGTTTGTTTTTAAATTTTGATATTATATTATAACAATAATTTATTTTGCATTATATACTATTTAATAAGCCATAAAAGTTTTATTTTTGAAAATAAATATAATAAGAAAAATATTAATTTACATAGTAATAAACTATTAAAATATTATTATAAGGAAATAAATTCAATATTGATATAATTATTTCGAAGTAAGAGTAAACAAAATATTTAGTAAATAACTAGTTTCATTTATCTCAAAAAATCCACTTAAGACCTTGATAGAATACTCACGGAGACATCGAATGAAAGATATATTTGATATGCGATCTATTTCAGATATTTTCGCTAATTTTAGATCTTGTATTTTATGAGTATAGCTTAATTAAAAGAACCTAATTTCAGTTCATATTAAAAAAGGGGTCGGGTATTATTTTTTATTAATAATTTGAAAATTAAAAACTATTGAAAAATAACAAATTATTACATAAGAAATTATAACTAATGTCAAATAATTATACGTAAAATTCTTTATAAATTTTACAGAAAATAAAGGATTGACATGTTAATAAAATATTTTATTAACATGCGAATCTTTAATTAACTATTAATATGTCGCCAAACCGTATATATCTAACAATTAACATGTCACCAAAATATATACCACATCACCATGCTGTCTAACAATTAACATCTCACAAAACAAGATATATATTAATTATCTGGAAGGTTGTATTAAACCTCCCAGATAATTAATATATAACCAGTTTTAAATAGCTTTTCAAGTTGTTGTTGAACAACTTGATTCTTGATTGTATTCACATTTTTTTTATGGATGTGTGGACTTCGTGTACCACTAATGCATGCCGTGAACAACTTACCGATCTGTAATGAACAGGAATATTGCCTTCCGTTGTGGGCTTTCAAGGTAGCAACCTCACATTTATTCGTTGCACGAGAAAAAACCCACTAGTTTTGTTGACTGCAGATGATAGATGTTTTACACATATTGCCATAAGCGCTATCATGTCTCCTCGTTTATGACAGTAGTTCCTTCAACTGACGTTTTCAGTGGTTTTGAAGATGAACCTTTCTTTAGGTTAGCTGCGCAAGACAGTACTGGGCTACGAATCTTTTAATTACGAATCTGGACTTTTAATTGAATTGACAAGAATATTGAATAAATGAATAAATGATAAGTATATTAAATTATAACGATAAGCGTATCACTAACACAGTCCTTAAATATCGTTAAGACTATAATTAACAAATATACAACGGTTAACAGAATCAAGAATATTAATAGAGAGTTTTTGCATACCGTACGTTAGTTACCGTAGGACGTCCGTTAGCTTTTTCTCCCTAGCGCGCATGCTCATAGGAAACTAAGAATGCGCGCTAGGGAGAAAAAGCTAACGGACGTCTTACGGTAACTAACGTACGGTATGCAAAAACTCTCTAATATCTGACATAACTATTTCGTTTAATGTTGGCAATAAATTGAACCAAAATATATGTCTCGATTGATAAATATTTGACGTAAAAATTATTATTTTATCCACTATATTAATTACTTAAAATTCCTTATATTTGTTGCATTTTCTGGAGAATTTTACAGTGCTATAAATTGCTTTTGCCTAATCCTTCTTTTTACTGTTGTATAATTATTTATTCAGTTCTTAAAGTTCTCAGTGTTGCGCTCATCATTATTAAATTCAAAACAAAAATGAAAGTATCATCAATAATAGAGAGGTTTTGCATAGCGGAAGCCACCCGCTTTCACTTTTCCCGCTATTTGGCGCATGATACCACTGCGCATGCGCTCGTCAGAAACGGTCATTTAACGGGAAGCTTAAAATGAGTTTTTGCATAGCGTCCGCTTTCACTTTTCCGTTAAATTAAAACAGCGCCAAAACAAAAGCTCGAATACGAGGAGCTGAGTGATGATATAGAAGTGCAAATATCCAGTTCTCGATAAGAAAGATTTAACAAATGTAGATTTTAATCGTTTTTGTCAGAGAACATTTTTTTTTATTAATTATATATTTTTAATACAAAAAAATTGCAAAATGTATTACATATATGCTTATGCTCCATTTGATAATTGCTATTAATCTTTATGTGACAATCAGGCAGCACGAAATGGTAAAAGAAATCAATTATAAAAATATGCAAAGAATAAAAAAAAATGTAAAAAAAGAACGTTTCTATTTGCAGCTGCTTTGTTATGACTAGCATTGTGGTTTTTGTTTCAATTTAAACATCTGCTTTTCTCTCCATCTAAAACATCTATTCATTTCGAATAAAGATAGTGCGGAAATAAAAGGCTGATTAAAGTTAATTATTCCCTGAAAATATATACTAAAAAAATATATTTTACCTTTAGACGTAAGTAATAATTTAAAGAATGCAATTTTAAATAACGCAATTAAATGTATATACATGTTTACTTAATTACTAAAATTCTAATAATTGCTTATTTTAAATTTTGAAAAAATTCTCTATCATGTTTATGCTAATGAAAAATATATTATGCAGATATTTCCAAATTAACTATCTGTTTTTTAGATATTTCAGTTATTTTTCTTTCCTATTTTTTGTAATTCAAAAGGCTATTTAAATTGATAACCTGTACCTGTAATTTGTACTTGTTAAAATGCTGCATGATTTTAGATTCAGATATATATTTAGTAATGTTATATGTTTGTTTAAATTATTAAAAGTATTGCAGTCGTAATTGTTTTTAAATACTTTTTTTTAATTAAAATATAATATTAAAATAAAATTGTGTTTCTGTTTTTATGAAACAAGACTATTATATACAGATGTTTAGTGGTTTCATTGGTAGTAAGCATTTACAGGATAATTGTACAAAATCTAAACTACATCATTAACAAAAGTGAATTAAAAATTCATTCTTTCTAAATTTCTTATAAAGCATTTGCTCATTGAAGATTATACATATAACAATAAAAAAAAAAACAGTAATAATAAATGTAAATTTAAAATTTTACTTAAAAATTGGTGAACAAAATTTGTTTTGATGATTAGAAGCAAATGTGCTATGAATGAACACGACTAATTTTAATGTTACTTTATTTTTCATATGTCTAGTTTTAAGAATATACATTATAAATTTATATTAATTTAAAACAAACAAACAAAGTAATTTTTTATTTAAAAGTATATTAAAAAGCTATTTGCTATAAATAATTTGTTTTAATTGTTAAAATTCTGATATTAAAATATTTTTTAATTTTATAACTCTTTTATTTTTATGCTAATTAAAAGTACTGTAGAAATATTTTCCATTTATTAACCTGCTTCTGTTGGTATTTTAATTTTCTATTCCTATTTTGAATTTCATATCATTATTTAAGAAATAATTTGTAAATTATATTTGTTACTATGAAAAAATTAGCATTTTTAATAGTATAATATTTAAAAAAAGGGTGCGCAGAAGATCTACCTCCCGTGGTGCACCTGTACACATTTTTTAGTGGCTAAAAGATCTGCAACTTGGCATTATTGTTAGATTAATGAACTCTGTTTCAGCATGTTTTGTTGTATTATTTCTTGTTGTTGTATGTTGCATATATTTTTTTTTCGTTGTTCCTTTTTTGCTAATAATAATTTTTTGCTTTTTTGCTAATTTATAATCTGCCATTGGAAAAAAAAAAAAAATAAAATAAACTATATATAAAATATATCCATTTTGTGCCCTCCTGTTTTAACTTGATTATATTAGTATGGATTTATTTTTCTGAATAAACTTTTTATATTTTGAATTGAGTGTCATAATAAATTGAAAATATACACAGATAAACTAATGTACTATTAAATAAGTGCTAAATAAATTTGCTTGTTTATTTTGAAAATTATTCTTTATTTAAGAAAACAACATATAACAAGAAATATGCTTTTATTCATTTTCATCCTTAATATTAGTTACTTTTTTAAAGATTTGATTTAATTTTATATGTTTGTCTTTTTTGGATTACAACTTTCTGTTTCATTTCTTATAATTTTTCTCTTTTTATGGGGACTGTATTTTTGTAATGGTATAAGAGTTAATAATTTTTAACTTCTTTAAAAATCTTTCTGCTGTCTGCAAATTAAAAGTTAAGTAGTAATATATAACTGAATCGTTACAATTTTTTTTTTTTTCTTGCATGCTTCATGTGAAATTATTAATTTATTTTATACACCTTTATAATAAATTGCAAGAGTAAATAAATTTACTATATTGTTTCTTAATAAATTTGTTTGCTTTGTTAGAACATTTTTCTTTATTTAAGGAAATGGCATATTGTAAGAATCAATTTTAACATTTTCATCATAATTATGTAAAGATTTTCAAAAATTTTACTAATCTGTTTTTTAAAGTATGTCATGAATTAAAAAATAAAATTAAAATTAATTGAATTTAAAATTAATTCAGGTTTCTTAAATCTCTTTCATAGTTGTTATACATTACAAGAAATGTTCATTTAAAAAATATTGCTTCATATATTCTGAAATATTTAAATACAAGAAACTTGCACAAAATTATATGTAAATAATAAGTAATTTAATCAAAATTTAAAAAGTTGTACATAAATAAATCTATAAAATACATACATCTTTTTAATTAGTAATGAAATTGTTCACTAAAGACATGTCAATACAAAACAAATAGCAATCTAGTTGCTAATAAACAAATACTTTTTTTGGCAAATGATTTTTTGGTGGTACATTAGCTTATTAGTCGACTCAATCTACCATCTATGTCATGAAAATGAATATGAATATGTAAACAGTGATTATATCATTTAATGTTCCATTCTGAAATTGGCATATTTTTTATTCTCAAAGGCCTGTTAAAGAAATGTAATTTATAAAACAATCAAATTGTGAAAAAATATTTTCTAGTTGTCATTATCTTTATTATTAAAAATGGAGGAGTGGGTGAATTCTCACACTCCTGTAAATTGAAAAAAATATTTTATACATCTTAAAATTTAATATACATGAATAATATAAATGATCTAGAATTTGGAATATTATGGGGGGTATTCTTCTCTGGAAATTAATCTTAATGTTAAATAGACCAATATACAATAAAAAAAATTAAAAACTATTCGTAATATAATTCTAATAAAACTGATGAATGGATAAGGAGTTAAACGTATTAGGAAACGGGGTTAACAGAAATTAAACACTTAATTAAAATAAATTAAATTATTTTTTAGACTAGTCTACGATCTTGTACTAGAAGAAATGTGTTTAGGTGTAATTAAAAAAACATTTTTATTTATCAGCGGAATCATCAACGAGAAAGAGCAACAAAGACACATATACGATCTTCTACGAATCACGAAAGTAAGTTTCCAGTTTATTTTTTATATTAAAAATATTCTATAATGTAGTTTAATATATAAATAATAGTATATTTTATTATATTTAATGCTAATTAATTCTAAAATTCCCATGATAATCTATTAAAGCTTAATCGATTTTCATTCATATAACATAAGTTTTGCCTATAATGATGTTTGAGTATCTATCTAACTACAAAATATATTTAAACATATGAGTGAAAATTAATTAAGTTTAAACAGATTATCATGAGGATTTTAGAATTAATTAGCATTAAACATAGTTATGTTAAGAAATTAAAACTACATTATAGAATATTTTTAATATAACAAATAAACTGGAAAACTTACTTTCGTGATTCGTAGATCGTAATGTGTGTTCGTTGCATCATCGTTGATGAGTCAGCTGATTAGTAAAAAAAAGTATTTTTATTTAAGATTAATTGCTCGTACATTTCACATTTTTTCTTTGTACAAGATCCTAGACTAATCTAAAAAATATTTTAATTTATTTAAATGAAGTCTATGGCGTTTAATTTCTGCTTTCCGTGTTTCACAGTTAGTCAACTCCTCATCTATTCATCAGTTGTCAGCCATCTTTGTATATTAGAAATGCTTTCAACTGCTTTCAAATCGCATGCGCAGTAGTGCAATATTACAGATAAGCATGCGTAATAGTACAATGTTTCCTATGAGCATGCGCGCTAGGGAGAAAAAGCTAACGGACGTCCTACGGTAACTAACATACGGTATGCAAAAACTCTCTAATAATATCTCATAAACCATAAATGCATTTAGATTTAATATTAAATTGAACTATTGTACACATAGTTTGATAAAAAATTAGTATTAAGACACCTTTTTGTAACTATTTTGCGTAAAAATGTTAACGCAGTTACATAAAATATTTCAATTATTCTCTTATAATCAATTAACTTGAATTACATAAATTTAAAATTGTTCTGTATTTAATAAATATTTCTCTAAGCTGATATGCTTTTATTAAAATATTAAAGTATTAGTTGAGTTTTTGATATTAACAAAATTTTCTTTACATAAGAAAATACACGAAGTAATGAATTAAATAGTATATGCAAAATAGTATTGTTTTAAATAGTATATATAAAAATAATGTTTAAAGTGTACGTGAAAAAGGCAAGAGATAAAAAAATGAAAATTTCGTGTAATAATGAGTTTGCATCTTAAATAATATTGCAAAGTTATAATTAGGCTAGTTTTGTCAGTATTAAGTGATTATTTTTCAATATTAAATATTATCAACCATGGAATTTAAATATCTATTCAAATTACGCAATGACTGTCTCTTTACATGGAAGACAAAATCAAATTTTAAATAAAAATGAAATAGTTGGATTATCTTTTTTAAGTATTCTAATAGAAACATACTTACTTACCATATTTAATGTTTAACTTTGATAGTAAGTTAGAAAAAATATCTTCTAATCATCTTTCTCAAACAAAATCAAACATCATCTTTCAAAACTTGCAGAGATTTCTCTACCCATCACTTAAGGATTTTCTTTTCTCCAAATACAAATCATCAAAGTCGCATATGTGAACACAAATCTTTGTTCATTTTTGCCGATTGTTACTTCTGATGAATCATTAGCTCTTCGAATCTTTTTTGGAATTCTTTCAGATGTTTCTCTTTTCTAAACAATAAGAAGAAAAAGGCTTCTAATTTCAAAGTTGAGTTTGTTGTTGAAACAATTGTTTCTTAAAAAGTGGAGTGCTGAATTTTCATTCAAGTTTCTAGCTACTCGAAATTCTTGTGTAATATTTCTTTTATTTCCCTTCCCATTCTGTTTTCGTTTACTTTAATTTTAACAAATTAAAAATTCTGTGCGTTTATTTGATATTCATTGGATAGTTAAAAAAGTATTTTGAATATAAAGCAAGAATGTTATAAACATAGGAATAGAAATTTCTATAATGGATATATTTTAAATGTGTTATGAAGTACAGAATTAGTAATATTCCTTCAATGTCGATCAATTAAGTCACTAAATATATTGTCTACTTTATAATGAATTAAAATACTACTTTATAATTATTAACTAATAAAATTGCCTTTAGTACCCTGGTACCAGAATAATGTCCCCTCTGCCATTTGAAGTTGTATGCATGTATGGAATTTACACCACATGAGTCAGCGCATGTTACCACATGAGTTGCAACAATTTTAGTCATTGAACAGATAAAATAAAACCAAATATTACAGTATATCTTTAATTTAAATACATTATATATGTATATATATATATAATGTTGATGAATGTAGCATCACAGATGACTAAACATTCAGGTACAATCACAAAAAAAAATAATTACGACATATATATAAAAACAATTACACAATAAACAAATAACATATTAATAGCATAGGCGTCGTTACCGCTTAAGGCCCAACTCCTCGTTCACCATACCCATTTCACTACTCTCAGATAGCGGAGTTGTAAGCTTTTGCTTGGAAATCAAGCGCCATCTAGTTACCATGATAACTTGTAAGCTGATGGTACTGCCATCTAGTGCGAAAACAGGTGTTCAATAAATGGCGTCTAACACCACCGCCTTCACATATATATATATATATATATATAAAATATATTTATATATATTTATAGAAAATATCAGATAATTGAATGTATTTATAGAAACATTCAAATATTTGAATGTATATATATATATATATATAATATGTTAAGACTTTAATTAAATTCATTTTAATTTTTAAAAAATAATAAATATTTCTTTCACTATTATATTATTAATATTTTTTTAACTTTATTGGTCTCCATTAATCATTCATAAAACTTCATTTATCAACCACTGAAAGTTATTAATTTCAAAAATCATTTTTCTTTTACATTTTGCTACATGTTAGAGAAAACCAAATAAATACAACAGAAATATCCATGCAGAAAAATCATTTTTATTTATTATTTTTACTCTGAGAAGTCTGTCAAATAAAATATTTTCTACAATCTTTATTTTTACGTGCTTTGCAGAATGCATGATATTAAGACATTTCATTGTTATTTTTGATTATAAATCAGGAATTGTAAACATATTTGTAACAAAACTATAACCATTATTTAGAGATTTTCTTAAAAATGCGAATATCCAAAAGTTAATAAATCATTGCCATTTAAATCGTTTCTTAGAATATTCAAATATGTTCATGATGTTTATGATAAATTTAAAAGGATAATTGTTAATAATTAATTGTATTATAATGATTTAATTGTAACGCAATTAAAAAACTAATCATTTATAATGATAATTTAAATAATATAACAAATTATAATGAAGTTACATAAATTTTATAAAAAAATATAATTTCATTGATTTAGATGTATTAATTAGATACAAAAAATAATTATATTTTAAATTTAAAAATTATTTACCTAAAATTTAAAAAAAATCATACATAACCATTATTTGATGATTTATTCTTTCTTTTTTTAAGTAACTGTAAAAAACTTCGTTGTTAACTGGAAAGGAAAATCTTTTACATAAATATTAATTTAATAATAGTTACTAAGCAAAACTGTACATACTGAAGTATTAATCATGACATGCAAACTAAAATGTAAAAGTATAATAATTTTGATTTTGTAAAGTTCTTTTTTGTCATAAAATTCTCTTATAAAAAGAATAATAATTTTTAAGAGATGATCAAATAATAGGGAACTATTAAAGAGTAATTAATTGTTTACTCTAACAGCAACACAACTAAATGAGCAAAAAAAAAAAAAAAAATCTTCCAGACTAAGAAAATCAGTAGAAAGCAATACATTAAAGCCATTCTGGGTAACTAGTACAAACTGCATAACTGTTATGTTTATATATTTTTATGTAAATAATTTTGATATTCATATATCTAAAACTAAGCATAAGAGAAATTATCCAAAAAATGAGTAACAAAAAATATTTCTTTCTATTTCTAAGAAGATTTTCTTCTTTCAAATTTTCCACATATGGCAGCCCTACGGAGAATGTCCCTTTTTTATTTCGTTTATATTTATATATTTTTTTATTTCATTTTTAGTGTTATATATTTCTTTACAATGTGCGTCTAGTATCATTATTATTATATTATCTATGTTTACATGTAGGAATACTAGTAAATACAATAATAATAACTCCTTATGTTTCAATTTTTCACTCCAAAATATGTCTATAGCGTGTCTAAATCTAATATGGGGATATATAATTTTATATGCGACCAGCGGAATTTCATGCATTTCCAAAGTGGCCCTCAAGATCATTAGGTTGGCCACCTGTGGTCTAAATCAACATCGTCACCCCTCGTATTTGAATTCCCATCGTTTCTGACTGTAAAAGATGTCACCCATCAATTCGAACTTGAGGTGTCCTGCATACTATCTGCTCATGTTGACAACAGACCACGAATAACGCGTAAGTTTGAAATCAGATTTGCTCACTCGCTGGCAGCTGCAGACCAAGTTTAGGAACCCTCTTGTGTTGATTTTGCTGTAAAATTATAACTAATTTTAAAATTATTTATTATAATCAATTACTAATTATATGAGTTTCAGGTTTTGTTGAAAAAATAAATCGGGAAACATGACACAACTGTAGTTTAATAAAACGTATACTAATGTTAGAAAAATTATATTATATTTTATTTTTACTTCTTTTAATTCTGTTGCACAGATCTTTGATTGATAATGCGTTAGCCATAATACAGAATTCCATTACAGAAAGTATTTTTTTTTATCTGTACAATATTTATTGTATAAAACACGTTCAATATAGAAATTTGTTACATTTTAACATTTTTAGACATTAAACTTCACATCTGTTTTTATAATACACACACAAGTCAACAGAATTCACACACTAGATAAATATAAATACAAACCTTTTGATTATGACTTTTGCTCATGCTTACTGCAAAAATAAAATAAAATCTTTTTTGAAACATTTATTCAACTATTTTAATGTATATACGAAAATATTTATTTGCCTTTTTATTTATTATGTAAATAATAATCTGCATATAAATATATATATTTTAAGGGGGATAAATGGGAGCCAATTTTAGATTTAAGTATAGTGAATGTTATGAATTTGTTATGTAATTTGATTGCGTTTCTATGAAGCATATGAAAAATATGTACATATAGCAAAAAAGGTTGTGGCTTTTCATGCTTAATGAATCGTATTTATAATTTATTTTTTTCTTTCTATTATATTTTTATTCTCTAATTATATTTTTTGTGTTCTATTCAAATACGTTTTCTTTATATATATATATATATATATATATATATATATATATATATATATATACACACACATATATATAATGTGTATTTGTGTGTTATGTATTTAAAATTTTTATGTGTGTGACCCATGGCCTTAACCAGACTACATTTACCTCTTAAAGTCATAGCCAACCAACACTGACAACAATATGCACTCAATCTCTTAAAACCAACGCCTTCATTATACTTTTATTTTATGGAAAAATTTAAAATTAATATATTTCAAACATTTTTGATTTTAACCCCATTCACTACATCACCCCAAAATGAATGATAAAAAAGGATAAAATGATGCATTTTCAAAAATTTCAAAAATGTATTCCGGAACATACTTAAGGGAGTGAATTTCAACTAGCCATTAGGAGAAGCATCCTTCAGAAAAGTGTTCCACCCCCCCAACCCCAACCCCCCTCTGTCTTGCCGGGGAATATTTTGTGACGTTCTTTTTTAGCATCGGTTGCAAATTGCTTTCGGTATAATGCTCCTTCTTTAAATGTGGCAAGGAAATAGCTACATTATTCCGATTAAACATGGAGATGCAAATGCCGGAATAGGAATGTAAGTGGCTGAGCGTCGCCGGAGATGATGTCCCAGTTGACACCTCAAGCTTTGGCTTCTCGAAATCGGAATGTGTCACAAAATGAGCTGCAATTACAGAGACGAGTGACTGAATAATAGACGGGCTCCGATATACAGGAGAAAGCGTTTTGAGTAGTTGTGTTGTGTTTTTTATTTGAGTAGTAAATGGAATCAATGTTCTGAAGAATATTTTTTTAAAAAATATCTCCTTTATGCTTTTAGATGGTTAAATTTAGTAAATCTCATCTACATCAGATGCATAAACAATGAGGTACCAATATTTGAAGATTTTGATTTCGTATCCTATGGACCTTTTTTGCTTATGAAATACAGCACATTATCTGTTACTATATCTGTTATTATCTTATGCAAATGAAACTGATCAACATCCAAATGTGATTATTTCACACCATTTCTTTTTGCCGAAAATATTAAAATATGGAAATAAAAATAAAAAACCGTATGAAAATAAAAAAAAAAAAAAAAACCATGAAAATAAAAAAAATAAAAAAAATAATAAAAAAAAAAAAAAAAAAAAAAAAAAAAAAAAAAAAAAAAAGAAAAAAAAAAACAAAAAAAAAATCATGAAAATGAAAAAAAAAAAAAAAAATCCATCAAAATAAACATAAAAATGTTGTCGCCAAAAATAATAGTCTGATTTTATCAGAAACGTTTTTAATTGAAAACCTTGGAAAAATCAGATTGGCTTAAGGATAATTTACAAAATGTATCTATATCGGTAATTAGCAATCGAAAATCCATCTTAACAGTTAGCTGCCGAAAGTCCATCTTAGCACTAAACTGGTCAATTGTTAGGATAGTTTGAACAAGCTCAGACACATGCTGATCATTGAAACAAACTGATGTTTATTTATAATAAATTTAGTTGTAGAATACAAAGACATCTACTCCCACACACACACACAAAGCAAAATAAGAAACATCGAACACTTATAACAGTCTTCGCACACAATGTTTTGTTTTAGATATTTTAGTTCCGGAAACTGTTTTCAAAACTTTATATTTATATATACATATTACAAATATTTATATATTATTTAAAATATAAACAACATATATATATATATATATATATATATATATATATATATATATATATTGCTTGTATGAGTTTATCTTCTTGAAACTCTACAGCCACTATAAGCCTAGCAACTGTTATTGAGACGTAACATCAATTCTTCATTTCTTTAGAGTACATGCAGGTTATAGGATGTTATTTATTAGTCGATAACATTGTTTTTAATATTTTTTTCTGTAACCCAAACTGGGAAACAAGACTTCGTTTAGATTGAAAAATCTGTTCACTCATTTTTTGCTGAACTACTACCGCATCAAATATTTCATCCAACATTTTATGTTTCTAACTATATTGTACTCTTGTTTATTGATTCCCTTATATTTCTGAGAATATATATTTCTTTTAAAATAAAAATTTTCCATGAAGTATTTCCCTATTTTTCATCTATTTCCCTATCTCTTAGTTTCTTCATTTTATAAATATAGTATATAAGCCTTGAGATATATATCTAAATGGAAAAAAATAACATTTCTGAATAACATTCATTTCATAACATTAACATTAACAATTTAATAATAACAGAGTCAATATTTGAAATTAAAGCATACATTTTCTCACATGAAGATGAAAAACTTAAACAAAATATAAAAAAATTGCATATTCTAATGTACTTTTAATTTAAGTAATTGAGTTAACTAAAAGTGCATAAAAATCATTTATGAAAAGTTCGCTTTAAAAATGTTAGATTCCTTTTAAGTATTGAGTCTCCTATTTACCAAATGCAGGAAGACCGATGACAAAAAAATTATTTATAAATAATAGGTTTGTTTCAATAGCTGTATAAACATTATTACAAAGTTTTATACTGTGAATATTATAATGATATTCAAAAAGTATTTAATATAAATGAGTTTTATAATGTGTTTATAGTACTGAATATGATTATCATATAACTTCTTTTCGAATGTACACATGATGTTTCATTTTTTAATGTAAATTGAAGTCAGACTCGTATATAGCTAGGATGCACGAAAGTTTAGGTTCGAATGCTCTTGCAGCATCTGTTAAAGGCTTGATAGGGATTATGATAACATGATTGTAAGGCTTCTTGGTAAGAGCTTTTCCAGTTTTCCCTTATACAACACTCAAATGCAAGACAGATGTACTTAAAATCTACCCAAAAATCAATGTTCTTCCCTCATCACTCGATGGTGAGTTGTTTATGCAGCACTTGAATAAAAGCTCAGACAAACTAATGGTCAACAAAAAAAAAAATCAATTCAAATCAAAAAATTTCTCATTAAATATCTATGAATTAATGACTTGTAAATATTTGATAATTTTTTTTAGATTCTCATAGAATTTTAATAGAATTATGTTATTGATAGACATTTTAATTTTACAATTAAAATATGTTAAGTTTAATAATCCCTCTTTAAATACAATATTTCTAAATATGTTTAATTACTGTAGCTCAAGGTTTGATGGGTATTTTAATAAATACATTAATAAAGTTAAATTATTAAAATGAAGTTTTAGGCTAATACGTCCATTTGTAGCATATGAAAATATGGTAGAAGCTTTAAACCGTTTAGTTGCATCTATTGGAGTAGTCAAGTTGTCACAATGTTGACCCAACGACGTATATTTTTTATAAAGGGATTGAAAAGCTTACAATAATTTTATCTATTAATACTGTGCCTTATTCTTATATTGCAATCAATAAATAATGTTCATTTCTAAAATATAAAGTTCCGTTAGACTTCCAGTTTTTAAATTTTTTTATGCAATTTTGTTTCAAAAGGATTTTAAGCTAAACTGACATAAAATTTTTTTAGTCATTCTGTCGAAAACTATTCTCATTACACTCTATAAAAATGATTGCATTACAGTATAGATAATTGAATGCATTATAAATAGTTTTCCTGTCATGTAACATATCTTCATTTGGCACTACTGAAACAAACAAATAAAGAAGAAAAAAAATCGCAATTGTAATGGGAAAACAAAGAAGGAATTTACTCTCTACTGAAGTGTTCCTATAATTAATTCAAGAGTGTTTAACAAAATCCACTTAACAGTTGGCGAACTTTTCCTTTTTCTTCGCCATGGGTTTTCTTCCACCCGATTATCAGTTCACCTGAAAACTAGCGTAATTAATACGAAACCCCCATTTTCCGATGAGAGTTCTGTGATTAAATATGCATTACTCCCAGTTTAATTCAGCGAATTTTTATCCGGCCTTCCCGTTGTAATCGTTAAATCGAGAAGAGAGGTAGGCCGACGTGCCGAGATAAAAGACTGCTTCTCTGATAATTAGAAAAGCGAAAATTTTGCTTCTCATCTGATGCTTCGTTTGAGAACAAAGACTCGCCGAGGTGATTGGGCGGTTTGAAGCAGCGAGGAATTCAAGAATGTCTGCTGAAAGTTCGAAAGGAATTTTTGAAATTTGCCCGGACAGAAGAATTTATTAATTATGAAAACTCAATGTTTCTGCGCGGAGCATTTGTTTGGGCTGAGGAATTCGATAACAATAGACATGTTACCGAATTCATTAAATCGTTGATTTTTCAGGAATTGTATATTTAGCATATAGTTAACATTTATTTGCATAAGAAATAAATTTTTCCAAATGGCTTAAAATCTTAGTCGGCTTTTGTTTAATTGTGCCATTTAATTGCAGCCATTAAAGATGGAATAAAATAATTGATAGATTCATATAAAATGGAGTATTGAATTAATTTTAATGTAATATAATATCTACAACAGCATTTTAAGTACAATAGCTATTATTAAATAAAATATCTAGCCATTATTACGAAAGACAAATTATGCTCATGCTATGTATGGTATTAGTGAAACGATGATTTGATATTTTAAAGTAATTTCCACTTATTATAACAAATCTAAACAAAATTAATCATCTAAAAAATTTGCTAATGCCGATATCATCAATTATTTCAGATTAATGCAATCTTTAAAAATTTTCGCGAGGATTTTCTAGTTTTTGAATAACATTATGATGAATTGTTTTACAACAAAGGTTGATGATGATTTTCACAGAATAATAAAAAAAGTTATTGGTTTACCAAAACATCAAATTTTCAATAAACGTTTAAATTTGTTACTAAACAACTTATTACAATTAAAAAATTAAACTAGTTTAAGTTTAAGTGTAAAAATTTTTTTTTAATTGTTAAAATAAAACTTGCGTACATTATAAATGCAAGAAAATATTATTTGCGATTATTAGATTACTTAAAAGCCATATAATTTTTTGAAAAAAAAGCCTAAATAATTTTTTTCATTATTAATGTCATCAATTGTCATGAATTTAATAAAAAATCGATTTTCATTACTTCTGAAAAAAAAAGGAAAAATTCGGGATTATCTCAAGGAGGAATTAAATCGATTTTAAAAGTTCTCTGGAATCAAAATAATTTTTGCTCCATGTTTAACTGCATCTGAACTATTTTCAGTTGATGCATATTCTATATGTAAAATAAATAAGAAAAAATTGTTTTTTTCGCTTTTGTCTGCTTAGTATAACATAGTCTGTTATTATATATTACATATATATAGTATAGTATATAGTTATATGCCTATATAGTATAGTCTACATAATATAGTCTGTTATTAAAACTTAATTCTTAAACCGTATCCAGTTTTAATTTTCTAAAATAAATTTTATCATAGAAACCATATATAAAAATTATAAAATACCAATTACAGTATGAACAATACCAGAAATGTAATGTAGATGTAAATTAATAATTTAAAATATGAAATAAACGGACATCAATGATATTTAAAAAAAACTGAAAATAAATTATATAAATCACAGAGTGCATATATACATTTCAATTATCTGTTTTAAATTTTATTTAAAGAAATATAAATTATAAATAATTTTAATTAATAATATTTTTTAAATAATTTTTTTCAAAATTATCATTAATTTTGTATTAAAACACTAAAAAAAAAAATAAATAAATTTTTTTTTAAGTAAAAAATATATTTATTATTTTCTTAAAATGAAGGCTGATTTAAACGACAAGAAAGTGATTCATGCATTCCTTTTTCCTATAATATTACATTGAACCATGAAATACCGCACTTCGAAATAGTTGCAACTGCATAAATTCTCTGGTAATAACTGCTTAGGAAAATATTATAATGTTCAGAAATCTTGTTAATTTCGCATCAGCAGATATAATTCTAACAAGCTTACTTCTTTAATCCTTCGTGTAATCCTATTTCGGTAGTACGTCAATGTTTCCAACATTCCTCCTGCATTTTACAAAATTAATCATGTATTAGTGCATGAATAAGTTTTATCTTACTGTATAAACCTAACTTTAAGGTATACGCAGAAATTTGTTCATAAGGTATGGAGAAACTAAAATCCTAGGGTTAAGAAAGTTCTTTTCCTTTTCATCATTTCACTGAAAGTAAATTCTGTGATATGGGATTAATGAATCGATTAATTTCTTTCTTAGTAAAGATATGGATGACCATATTTGATGACTTTTAGATGCCTCATTTTTTTTGCTGTTTCTTTTAATGCAGGTTATTTGTGATACAAGTTTCAGTGATAGTTTTAGTGACTAGTTTCAGGGATAGTTTTAGTGACTTTAGTGATACTAGATTTGTAATACTGTTTTTTTTTTATTATCTTACTCTAAACAAATGGTTCTGAAACTGGTCCACGATCTCCTAGGGCAATAGATCTCATAGTCGATGTCCTGAACACAAGGTCATTCATGAAAGGATTTCGGAATCTCGAAAATAATTGGAAAATTGCCACTTGTTTCTTTTATTTTCATTTTAGATGTTGTTAATATTTTTTATCATTTACTGTATTATTGTTTTTACATTGTTTAAGTAAGTCGAAGTCGAAAATGGCTTAATACATATATGGATGTTTTATAATGTCGTTTTCACATTTTATGAGCATCGATATCGCACCTAGGTACTATTACAAAATTTGTAATGTGAAAGAGGATCGTAAATCAAAAAATTTTAAGGATTGTTTCTCTACAAAACCCAAAGAAATCAATCATTTTATTGAAGTGTTGGGCAATTTGAGTTTGATGCTACGTCTTTATTTCTTTAAGTGTGTTTTTTTAATTAATGATGCTGTCTTTACTTTGAATGTTCTATCAGTTTAATTATTCAGTTTTGTTCTTGACTGATAAACGGTGGAGATGAAAACATTTTGGTAGTGATCTTTGGACCTGAAATGACACAGTCTTAGAAAAGTTTAAGAGTTCAGATCTTGTTTACAACTACCAATAAATGTTAAAAGAGATTTTCTAATAAAAGAAAAATCATAAACAGATTAGGAGCGTCACATAACATGAGAGTTGCACTGGTCGAAGCAAAGCCAAACATAGACCAAATGGTTATGTCAAAGTATACGCACCAGTCCCTCTGAAATTCGAATTTACATTTGATGACTATAATGTGCCACATTCTAGGCAAATATATTTCGTCAAAAAATGCTTTACCAACGAACTATAGTACCGTATTTGCTATCTCAGACAGATAGGCCACTTCACTCCACTTTCAAGTTCGAGGAAATGGAAAAGATCGGTCATTCGAGTGACACAATAAGATGTGTTGAGATACGTCTTTAAAATTCAAACCTAAGCATGGCGGAAATAAGCGAGATATACAGATGCATAGATATATTAACGGACAGGGATGTGATTGGTACGAACTGTTGACTCTTCAAGAAGTGTCGTAATCGGTTCCAACGTGATGGGGCACCTCCGCATAAAACAACACATTTCCGAGTTTATCTAATTAGCGTATTTGTCCTACAGATCATCGGATATGGTGGTTGTATTGAATAGTTATCACATTCATGAAGCTTCAATGTCAAGAAATTATTACTTCTGGAATTATATTACGGAACATGCCTATGCGACTGAGCCAACCTCTCTGGATGTTATGAAAGAGAATATCATACATGTTGTCTTACAGTTACTCCAGTTATTCTCCAATCCTCACAAGAATTCAATTGTGCATTGCTGCCAGTGTGTAACTTGAGCAATATCTTTCTTGTATTCCACCATTTTTTTAATATCATTTCCTCTGGGTACTTCTCTGTAACCTGTGCCTACTATTTATAATGTTTATAAAATGCGCGTGTATCCTTTGATTTACAAATATGGGTCTTCAAGAAGGAGTATTTTTAATTTCAGGATATCATTTCTATATTATTCGACGATGGTGTACAAATTTCTGATTGACATTTTTGCTTATCTTGCTTCGTCCGATAATAGATTTCTAAATTTCCATGTTTCTCCACTGGGCGATATTTTTGAATCGATATTTGATTTATAAACTTGAAAAATATTGGTTGAAAACATATTTAAAAACTACAAAATAATATTTACAGTTATTTTTAACTGAAATATTTCATTTCTTATAAATTTAACAATATAGAAAAAAAAATTAAGGTGTATGTTTTAAAATAGGAGCAAATAATGCATGATAGTTGTATATGCATTGTATTTGGCTTGTTAGATGATTATTTAACTAGGTAAAATTAGCAAAGAAAAAAAAAGTAGAGACTATTTCAAATAAATTGTTAAAATAGGTATTGAGAATAAATATTTCTTTTAGTGAATATCTTATCAAAAAAAGATTTTTTAACGTATTCTAGCACTTTATTTTCAAAAAGCACACAAATTTGAATTTCAAATTATACGTTTGCAAAATGTGGCGAAATTATTATTATATAACTATAATAATATGTAAATATGAAATTCTCCTATTGTAATTCTCCTAGGTATTTCACCATAGAAACACATCATAAATTATTATTAATATAAGGAATTTAAATGTATGTTTTAAATTTCTTAAGCATTTCAGCAAATTCACCTGTATTATTGTTTAAGTTTTTTTTCTTCTAGATTGTGGATGAATAAAATTGCATATAACTTTAGGACTCAGTTTTATAATCTTCAAAAATTAAATATTAAAATCTTCTAAAATTCTGCTATTGTATAGTTTAGAAAAAAATATATCTAGTTTTGTTTAGATGTAGAAGTATCATGACACAGATTAAAGATAAAAATAAAACTATAAAAGATATAAATTGCCTTTTTATTTGAAAAAAAATTTCGGAAATTTGAACAAACTAAATTTATTTTTAATATTTTCATTAAGGATCGCATTTATTCTGTTTGTTTGTTAATATTATGGAAAAACTAAAAAAAAAAAAAAATTAAAATTAATCTTAAAAATTTTATTAAATCTTACAGACTTTGAGTGTTTTTCTTAATCCAAATCATTTTAAGAAAAGACAAATTAATTGATATACAGAATTCATATATTTAATTTTTATTTTAAAATTTTCTTTCCTTTTGTAATTTTATTATTTAACAATATTTTCTCTTAGAAATTAATCAAGCTTCATATAGTTTTAAAACAAAAATTACTTTTTTTTCTAGGTTTCCATTATGTACATATTAGTTAGAAAAATATGATTAAAATATTAACTAAATCAAAACATTTATGTATATAAAAGTATAAGAATATATTATTACATTCAATTATTAAAATTTAATATATTTTTCAAATATATATGTATATATATATATACATTTATTAATATACGAACTTAAATAATTTCACATTTTTTGAACTTCTTATTTATTTACTTTTTATAATAACTATATCTTATGATTATATTATAAATTAATTAATGAATTTTAAACAATATGATTGCTGGCATTTTATTTATGGGTTTAATTCAACTCCATTTTTTAATTATTTACGATAATTGTTTTAAATAGAAAAAATAACTTTTTTTTCTAAAGTTTCATTAGGAAAAAAAAAGATTAATTAAAGATTGAAAAAATATGACTATCAGTTATATCAGTTAATTTGAAACTTCTTTTTACATAAAAGCTTTTACAAATCTCTTCCATAAACATATATTTTCTCTTTTTTGCCATCTACTTAAAAACGAATGTTTCAAATTGATATTTAACGAAACATCCCTATCACTTTTAAAAATGAAACGTTAAAGGTATCTAAATGAGAAAATTTTTTTGTGATAGAGAACATAAAACGTATAAAGCTTATTGAAGTAATAAATTACTTTTTATTGCAAACAGCGAAGTGACTCATTCGTATCGGTAATAAAGATCCGTGCAAAAAATTTATGGGCTAATAAAACAAAATTTCCATTCATTGATAAGGAAATAAGTATGAAAACTTTATTCCAGTCAGGGTATTACGTTAAAATCAATACGAACATCCTAGGAATTTTGTTTATGTAGCCATTACTGGTGGTTTGACTGGCGTGCAAATGCAGCCCATATGTAAACATGAATGAGCATTTCGTACGCCATAAATATCGTATTAAACTTAATAAAAATGTTTTCAAAATATGTATTGGAAAAATATTTCGTAAAATTATGTTTTAAATATTTGGTATTTAAACAGAAATATTGAATAATAATTTTGTTATTGTTGTTGAAGTACAGTTTAAAACATCAGAATGTTATACTAAACTTTTCCAAATATTTGTTAATTCATTACTTTATTCTTTCGAAAATGTTAATGATTTATTATACCATTTTGCATCAAAAATTCAATAATTCATCAAAATTTAAAATGCATGCATTAACTATGAGTAGCTCATATAAATGGATATCAATAAATGAAAATTTTTTATTTATGATGATGTATGTTGTATTATAAAAAAGTAGAATACAAATTTAAAAATATTAATTAATATAACTGAAACAATTTATGCTGTTTTTAAACGTCAGGCACTTTTTATCTAAGAATTAGCCAATGGAACAACAGATCTATAGCAGATTCAACGTTACTAACTGTGTAAACCGCATCCACACTCTGGCAGCGTTATCTTGAAGTGAAACCATTTGAGAGATGCATACTTTTCTCTATCCTCCTAAAACATAACGGGATAATTTTAAGGTGCACGGATTCAACTTAGTCACTGCAGCCATTGTTTTCAGAAACGAGAAGACTCTATGGCGATTGTGACGATGTGTCTCACATCAATATTCGTGATCTCTGATGAGAGTTTTCCGGGTTTTCTCCCCTACGAAACTCAAATGCCACTTTTACTGCCCCTTTTCACCCGTTGGTGGACTGTTCGTGGTATGTATGAAGTTCACCGGTGTTCCACCCTCCCCTTTCTAATTGGTAGGGGGCTACATATTCATAGGTTCGGGGAGAAAATTAAAGGGGGTAAAGTGAGGAGAAAAGAAAAAAAAAGGAACACTTTCTTTCTCAAATATGCAAAGGTGGTTGAGACAGTTGATTTATCATGTTCTTAGATAAATTAGATTTCGAGATCTTCCAAATTTTGGAATTTTTTCTTAGTAATCCTTTGTTATACATTTTACTATTTATAAGGGAATAAATTCGCTGAGTATCGAAGGATTTTTTTTATTCTTCAATAAAAGAATAAGAAAAATATACATCAAACTAGTGCAAAAATGTTTAGAATGTTATAATTTAGTTTATAATCTTTTCTTTTCGATAAAATAAAGTATTAATAGAAACAAAATATTTATTATAGATAATAATAAAATATAATAGTCTTCTATTAAAAGGAAATTTTTTTTAAGATAATTTTTTCTGATTTTATTTAAGTATTAGTTGGTTATTCTATTGCTTACTTCAAGTTTAAATTTGTTTTCAAATTTTTGCATTAATGGTGAAAATTTAAAAAAAATAAAAGATTAATAAATATATAACGAGGATAATTCCTCCCCCCCCATATATAAATGGTAGAGTCCAATATAATAATTATACGACATTCTTTTACTTGAAGTGAAAACCTAAAAACATATTTTATAATATGCATTGAATACACTTGACATCTATGCAATTTATAGAATTTCCTTACAAAACTGCTTTTTTTATTAGTAAAATTCAATCTTTCTTGTTAGGAGTATTGAAAATGCATTCGAAATATTTTCACAGATATAATCCATGTAGCATTTTCTGTAAGCTTTTTAAAATAAATTGTGAAAAACAACTTAAGTTTCATGAGACTAAAATGCCTCACCTCGTAAGAAAGAGCAGAATATTCACTTATAAGCCATGCTTGTTTTTTTCGAACAACGTCCCCAACGTAGAATTCACATGAAATCGTTTATGGAACTCTGTTTTAGAATTTTTATCACGTTCTCTACAAAAATTCAGCGAACAAGGTATTCTTATTTTCGTTTTGTTGCCTCACCAACAACAGCGAAAAGAAAAAAAAACAACTAACACCTGGCTTCACAGAAATAACAAAACATGTTCTTTGATTTTCATTCTGTTTACGGAACATCAAAATTCTTGTTCATGGTAGGTTATTTTGGAGATGAAATATTTTGGTTTCTATCGAGCAGGTACTAGAGGTGGAATATTCTTCAAAATATTGTGAAGAATGCGTAATAAATAATTGTTTTCTTTCATACTCAGTCAAAATTTCGTAAATACTTTTTGCATTGAAAATTATTGAATACACGATAGAAATACAATAAAAGTTCATAGCTATATAGAGAATTTATTGAAAATGTATGTTAACATTTAAATTTTAAATAAAGCATTAAAAAGTCTTACCCATTATATAAATACTGAGAGTTTTAACATTAAATTTGAACTATCTATATGAGACAGATAGAAATTTTGTTTTGTTAGAATTAATCCGTATAATATTTTTAAAGTTAAGGTGTTTTTCTTTTATTTATAATAGCAAAACAATACAAAAAAAGGAAATAATACAAAACAAAAATAAAAAAGAAAATGCACACAAAAGAGTTCAACAAAGTTGACCGAAGTCATTGCCTTAACTGCTATCTAATTTGCCAGTATCTCGCCGTCTGGGATTCGCCATGAAGTGTCGAGGAACAATGGAAATGAACTCAGCTCATTAGTTCTACCAAATCACAAAGAGTGCAGTTTGGTTGGCCAAAATCCCAATGCGGTGTAGATGTTCACCCAGACAGTCGTGATCTGTTAAAAGGCTGAACTGAGCAACAGTTACACGACGTGGGCCGCTTGAAGATCCTTTACTATCGCTTTCTCTGTATTCGGTTAAGTAACTGTAATTTCTAATTTCTAACCACAATCTGCTTGATATGCAATTAGATCAGTTCTTTTTGATTGAGACAAGTCACCAGCATTCCATTGCAAGACACGTAGGCCAACCGGACGACTATTAGGATCGCAGCGAGAGCTCATCCGAAAACTGTAGACCACTTAGCAGTATAGAACATTGTCCAAGGTGCACCACTATTAGGTAGATCTACATTGCACCCTAGGACACATATATAAAATCCTAAATCTTATATGACACACACACACACACATATATATACACACACACACATATATATATATATATTCGGGTTCTCTTCCATGCAATACACAAATGTGTGGCAGTCATACCTATAATGCTTTCATTAGGCACTATCCTCCTGATATTCGTTGACTTTTCGTATCAAACATAAGTGGAACACAAGGATCAATAGCTTTCTGATATACAAAAAAAAGTGTCTTGTTTCAAAACCCATTGACGACACTTATATAAGCCATATAAAATTTATTACTAAATAGTTAAATCTGATAAATAATCAAAAATAATACAGGAGTTAAATTAATTGAATTATAATTGATTTGTAGTATATGAAATGCAATTGATTAATGAAAACAAAAATGAAAATTAATTTGCACGACATTATTTTTGATTCTATTAATCAATAAATAAACTCGAACAATTTATTAGAAAGTCAGATGTGTATAAAAAATGAATCATTTGATAAGAAATTAAAAATTAAGAAAAATGTGATGGAATTATATATTTTTACTTTTGATCAAATTTTCTATCAATAACATCATTCTTCATAAATAGGTAATTATTATTAGAATAAATTTAACTTATAATAATCATTTTTTAACACCTTTGGTCAATTATTATACAAGCTAAAAATATTCTTATTTTTTCTTAAAATTAGCTCAATATATACGATATCAAAAAATATTTGAATTATGAAATTTGTACTACATTATTATTTTAATTATTAATAAGAAATTAATATACAGGAAAAGATAATGCTGTAAATTGTTTTTATTTACTTAATATAATTATTTTTCTTTAATTTACAAAATACAATTATGAATTATTTATAAAACTATAATCAATAATGATATAATAATAACTTATCAATTATTTATAAAACCTTTATTACTATATTAAATATATCTACGATTCTTTAAAATTACAGTTTAACAATTGAAAAATAAGATTAATTTAATATTTCCTATAAATATTTTTTTTTTTTTTTTTTTTTTAACTGGGTAATTTTAGTACTAAATCGTATTAAAAATTCATAGAGAAGTGGAAAAAATTAATAAATTAACTTGAAGAAAAATATATATTGTGATAGAGAAAAAAAGATTCTAAAAAAAAAAAAAAACAAGAAGGATACATTTAACACGAATACGAATAATACATACGAATTTAACGTTGATATTATCTAATTATTATCATTATATACAAAGTACCAAACATTTAATAAGAAAAATTATTTTTAAAATGCTTATCTACAAAACATATGATTAAATATATATATTTATTTTATTTTTTAAAGAATAAATAGTTTTTTTAATATTAATAAACAAAAATATTTATTATTATTGAAAAAAGGCTCTCTTTTAGAATACCCAATTATTACAAGTGTACTAAAATAAATTATGTGCATATCAAACAATAATATTTTAGACTAATTTTATATTTCAATCACGATATATAAGAAATGTTTATTGTATTAAGTATCTTAAGTATAAGAGCATACGCTTTTATTTGAAATAAACTTACCATTTTCTTAGGAATTTTCAAAACCTTAGCCTGTCAGCAATAAAAAGTTTTACAATGTTTGTCAATACTCTCGATGATTGTCTCTCAACAATAAATTTAATCACATGCTTTCCACACTTTTAAATCAGTTTCCAAAGTGCATTTTTGGTCGACTGAGCACCATAGTTTATTCAGTCACTCAATTCTTATAGATTCATAAATATTCAGTCAGATTTAAAACATGACAGGACACAGACCACCAACTTCACACCAACCATGAACCGTTCTGTTAGTAAAGATGCAACTAAAACAAGATTAAACATAAAACAAAAGATTAATCTCTTTAAAGTTTTTCTTTTTCTTTTCTTTATGTCCTTTCTTTTAGCATCTTCTTCCTTTGCTTTTGTCCTACAGAGTAGATTTATCTTATTAGGTTTTATTTTCCCTTCGTTATCTCGAAAAATCGTTATTCTCCTTCATTCTTTGCGAAGCAAATCCTGGAGAAATTGTATAGCTATCGCGTGTTTGGAAATCGTAATTTATTTATTTTTTTTTTCTGTGTTCATTTTTCCTTTTTCGAAGTGTAATGATTGCATTATTATCGAGGATGGGTTTTGAAAGTTATGGATAGTGAATGATTCCAGAAGATTTGATTTTTTTTATCTTCCCTTCTGCGGTTTTCTTGGTGAATCTTTTCTGTGTATGTGGAATTTTCGAAATAAGGAGCGATCAATTTAATTATGTGCTACTTCTTTTTTTAATTTCGCTTCTGGTGTAGAAATATTTTATCAGATAGTTCAGTTTCTTTACAAGTCATATATTTGTTTCTTTGTTTCGCAGAAATGGAAATAAAGTTATTTCTTAGATTCCAAGAGTGAAAATGTATTTAAAAAACACTATTAAATTTGATAACAATTGAATATATTATACAAATATGTAGTTAGTTTAATATTTTATTAAATACTGATTATTTCCTAAATATATGAACATATTTTGTTCCATACATTAATAAATTGATCAACTTTTCTTAATATGAAAAGCTATAAATATTTGTAAAAATAATATTTGGTTTAATTGGAAACATTTAAATAGAATTAAAAAAATTAATATTAAAAATTTATTATTAGTATAATTTTTTCAAAGCAATTAATTAAAATTATAATATGCTAAATATTACGTTTTACAAAATGATTTATGTATGTATATCTATTTATATTTTTAAATATTTATATTATAAATATCTATAATTTTTATTTATATGTATTTTACAATAAGATGTTCAGAAGCCAAACCTCATTAACTATTAATATTTTGCTTTATATTATTCGCAAACCTGGTTTACTGTGTGTGTGTGTAATATAATAAGTAGTTATAAATTCATATTTGCATTTGTATATATGTGCACTCAATCCTTAAATAAATCAGATTTGAGAATAATATAAAGTAAAATATTATTCGTTATTAAAGTTTGATATCTGAAAATCTTTTTTTTTTAATTTTATTCTTTAGTAAGATTATCTAACTATGTTCTATATTCTCTTCGTTATCTCAAAAAGTCATTATTCATCTTCATACTTTACGGTAGAATTGTTAAATATATTTTACCACGTTTGCATATTTGGAAATCATAATTCCTGAATCTTTTTCTCTGTAGTTTCTCTTTTCGATGTCTAATATAAAATTAATTAAGATGTCATTATTATAAAAGTTCGGCAACGTATCTGGATGTTTTTATTCATATTCAGTATGAGTATTTTTATATAAAATTTCGAATCAAGAAAAGATAATTTTAATTCATTCTTTCCTTTTTCTTTTTAGGTTCTCTTCTGGTTCGTAAATGCGTCGTAAGTGAATTATTATTTATTTCACTTGATAAATAAGATCGTTCGGCGTCTTTGAACAGTGCTATAGATAAATGCACAAACAATTGAAACGATTTTGTGCAGCTCTTTAATTACTAACATATTAATAGGAACTTTTATATATATTAAATATAATTTGGAATGGGAATAAATGTTATAATGTTGAAATAAGATTTTATATGTTGGTCTATCAGACCATAAAGCATTTTTTGCAAAGGAAGTTGCTTCTGAAAAACGACCATTGATAGCTGGAGGCTTATATTGTATTCACACTTTGAAATTTGTATAGACGTATTACATGACCTAGATTTCCGTTGTGATTTCTCATTAGAGATGAATAGTTTTTTTCATGCGACAACATGATGAACTTGTATAACAAGCTTGTTTGGATACTACTACACAGAAGTACGTGTGTGTTCAAGCAAGCGAACAGGGTTTCAAGATTAACATCTGGGCTAATATTTTTTGTTTTTTAATTGGGCTTTATTTACTACCTCAACAGCTCGACAGGGTCATTTATCACATTTGTTTAAATTTTTATTTTAGAAAAGATATTGCTGATTTAGATGGATGGCGTTATAGTAGCTACATATCGACACATTTTGCTTTAGCATAACGGCGTATTCGGGTGGACACAGTGGGCAAGGTTAACTTGATACGTAGTCTTAATCTCTAGATACGTACTATCTTAATCTCTGGCCATCTCGACTTCCCAATCCTCCCCACTGGATTTCTATCAAAAGAGAACTAGTGTGGATGGGTGTCTCGTAGCGAAGACTTCTATACGAGACACTCGTATCATTGGAATTTGATCTCGTCTCAAGGATTGTGGAAACGGCAGGACGTGTCCGTTATACACCAATCTAATTTAAATGGATTTTTCAATTCATACGTCGTTATTTTGAAGCAGACATGTTGAACTAATCCCATAACAATCAATTTCTCTCCATGCATAATTAAGCTTGTTTTTTCTTAAGCCTTTTTAACAATGATATATTTCTTTTTTGTTACTGTAGTGCAGTTCGGTTTGATTTTCGGGCACCGCAAAAAATGTAGCTTATATAATTGTAAATGCAAATTATGTAAAAATCGTTCATCTTTGTGCACAACCGTCACACACACACACACACACAGATATATATATATATATATATATGTGTGTGTGTGACGGTTGTGCGCAGAGATGAACGATATACGTATATATATATATATATATATTATTTGCGAATCTTTCTTTTGGAGATCATTAACCAATAACAAGACCAATAATAATATAAAATAAATATTAATCTTTGCAAATGTTTTCTTTCTCGGTATCTTAAGAGGGAAAATCTTAGAATAAATATCACATGGTAGGAAATCGTAATTTACTTTTTTATACATTTCTCCTTTTTCAGGATACTGTAATAGCATTATTAACGAGGGCATTGGAAGATCTAAAGTAATGAGTAATTGAAGAAAATGTGATTTTTTTCTCTTTTATTTTATTGAGAATCAGTTGTTTTCTTATATTATTCTGATTGTATCTCATCCACTGGTATTCAACGTCGTCATGAGAAACGATCAATTTAATTAAGTATGTAAAGTTTTTGTCATGTGTCAACGTGGTGTTTTGATAGGAACTCTGTGGTTTGTACAAAAAATGCTTGGCACGAAAATAAGAATATATGTTTATTTAAAACGGATTTAACTCCTAGCGCCCCAGGAGAACTTTTACTTAAAATAAAAATTAATTTTCCACAACATTTTAATTATATGTATTTTCAATTTACATGGAAATCGTAATAAATGACGTACTAATGATGTGCCAATACTCATGTATTCCATATTTCATTTTGAATACTTTGGCTTTCAAAATCTAAAGAGACCGTTCAATTTTTTCAAAATGTTGTATAAGAATTACTTATGGTAAGGAAAGTTAATTTAATCATCAATTGACACTAAATACTTGAAATAAATTATAAAATATGATGAACACACATAATTAATTGAAATTCGTATAGAATACTAGTTTATCCTTTTTAATTTTTTATTTGTAAACATGTTACGCTAATTGGCATGTCTGGCTTACATATTTCCTATTAAATAGCATTCGACTATATAGTGTTAATCATGGAAATGTTTGAAAGGGCTTTTTATTATAATTTACAAGTGTAACATCCATTTAATTTCAAAGTAGTAAATGAAATTTTTTTAATAATTTTTGTGTATAGTAATTTTTATGTTATATATTAATGTTCCTTTATATTTTTTTTTTAAAATAACGAATTTTGAAGTCAATAATTCAAATTACTTTTTAATTTCGAAATAAATCGTTAATATAAACCTATGTCTGGACTTATTTTGTATACCTTGTTATAAACATAATAATTTGAGATTACTTTACCTATCGACAGGAGCAATATTTATTGTGGAACCAAGAATCACTTGCTACTTTGAAAGTTCTCAAAAAGAGTATTGTTAGATGTACAAGTTAAACCTTCAACAGTGAAAACAAAAACAAAAAAAATAAGGAAATTATATAGTCGGTCATCTATTTTTTTAATAAAAAATAACACTAAAAGTTAGATAGCAATCAAAGGTTTCAATTTCACAATACAAGCCAATAATTGAAAGGTGGAGCATTCTCTCAAAGATTGCTGCTTTCGTGTTTATCCTGTGCGCACTATATATATATCCTGTATTTTATTCTGTATATTTTCGCAATGAGATCTTTCACTTAGCCCCACATGCTTTTTTTATACCTATTATTTCTTGTACTATTACGAATCTGAAGCATTTAAGTTGAACAATATTTTCTTTGATTGACTTTAAAGTAAACCTTGATAAGCCAATTAAGTAAAACAGTTATTGCTTCATCATTTCATTGGAAATTTACTTTAAATGTTTCACACTTTAAATGTTTGATGGTAGAAGTGTGCTACATCCTTGCCATCAAAGAATTTATGTCAGATATAACAACTTGTTTATATTTGGCATATCATATGAAGTCACCATTTCCTGATATTTAGAAGTAAATGCGACCCTAAATTATTTATAAATATTCTTCTACTCGACTTTCAATCCTCTAAATGTCATCAGTCTACAAATGCTATGTATGTTATCTTAAATTAATTTTATGTTACATTAATCTAACATAACTTTCTTAATTAGAATATATATACACTGAAGTTACAAAAGTCATGGGATATTCTTAATATCGTGTCGGCCCTCCTTTCGCCCAGCGAAGTGCAACAACTCGACGTGGCATGGACTCAACAAGTCGTTGGAAGTCTTCTGCAGGAATATTGAGCCATGCTGTCTCGATAGACGTCCATAATTGTGAAAGCGTTGATGGTGCAGGACTGTGGGCGCGAACAGACCTCTCGATGATGTCCCATAAATGCTCGATGGGATTCATGTCGGACGATCTAGGTGGCCAGATCATTCGTTGGAATTGTCCAGAATGTTCTTCAAACCAATCGCGAACAGTTGTGGCCCGGTGACATGGTGCATTGTCATCCATAAAAATCCCATCGTTGTTTGGGTACATGAAGTCCATGAATGGCTGCAAGTGATCTCCAAGTAGCTGAACATAAACATTTCCAGTCAATGTTCGGTCCAGTCGCACCAGAGGACCAAGTCCATGCCATGAAAAAACAGCCCACACCATTACAGAGCCACCACCAGCTTGAACAGTGCCTTGCTGACAGTTTGGGTCCATGGCTTCGTGGGGTCTGCACCTCACTCGAACCCTACCATCAGCTCTTACCAACTGAAATCGTGACTCATCGGACCAGGCCACGGTTTTCCATTCATCTAGGGACCAACCGATATGCTCACGTGCCCACGAGAGTCGCTGCAAGCGATGTCGTTCTGTCAGTAAAGGCACTCGAGTCGGTCTTCTGCTGGAATAGCCCAAGAAAGCCAAATTTCTCCGCACAGTTCTAACAGACAAGTCCCTTGTACGTCCCACATTGATTTCTGCGGTTATTTGACGCAGTGTTGCTTGTCTGTTAGAATTTACGACTCTTTGCAGACGTCGCCGGTCTCGGTCGTTAAGTGCAGGCGGTCGACCACTGCGCTGTCCATGGTGGGATGTTATGCCTGAAATTTCATACTCTCGGCACACTCTTGACACAGTGGATCTGGGAATGTTGAATTCCCTAACGATTTCCGAAATGGCATGACCCATGCGTCTAGCTCCAACTAACATTCCGCGTTCAAAGTCTGTTAATTCCCGTCGTGCGGTCATCATCACGTCAAAACCTCTTCACATGAATAACTTGAACAGAAATGAAAGCTCTGCGAAAGCACTGCGCATTTATACCTGTTCTACGCGATGCTACTGCCATCTGAAAATTTGCATATTGCTATCCCATGACTTTTGTCACTTCAGTGTATAAATATCTTTTATAAATTAGCATTGTGATCTAGACATTTAAACTAAAATTTTAGTTCAGATCCATAAACTTAATTATAGTGGTTTTCTATATTTTACAGCTGGTATCGCTACTTTTATGTTACATTAATTTTAAATTACGATATATTATTCTTATATTATATTTATATCCATTTGAAGTGCATTTTCATTTTAAAGATGTTGGTATTATGTAAGGATCTTTGCAATGAGAACAACAAGAGTCTTAAAAAAATTCTTCCCTACCTTCTCTTAACTTATGTGTCTTACAATTTATTACTTAAGTAAAAGTTTCGTTAATTTGATTTAGCTCCAACTGAGACTCTTTAAAGCCACTAACTACCAGGCAGGTAATTTTTAATAATAAAATATACTGATACGAAATATTAATAAAAATCCGAGATCATTATGAATACTGAGAGGAGAATTGCATTCAACGAAGTAAAATACAGTTAATTTTAAAAGAAAATGTTGTTTTATCCTACTATTTTAGCTAATAAATGAGAACAAGCAAGAAGTACAGCAAAAGATTAAAAAACAGTACTAAAAAATTATCACGAATACAAACTCTCCACAAATGAAATTTTGCTGAAAGTCACGTGTTTAATTAATAGCTGTCACGATCTCTTTATTTATTTTCAAGCAATTTCGAGAGAAGCTTATGAATTTATTATGTGCAATACATCTCGCCAATGTCGCGTTTACGTATTCATTTATTTATCATGGACTTTGGCGTAGTTTCACAGAATAAAAATAATTAACATAATTAATACGATAAATTAAATCAATTTTAAATTATAAGAAATGTATATACTACTGTGTCCAAAAAGTAAGACCAATTATTTTTATTTTCAAAAGTTCTTTGTTTATTCTTCCAAATTTATTTCATCGCCTTCAAAGTAATCCCCTCCGGACACAATGCACTTATGCCAACTTTTTTTCCAATCCTCAATAAATGCTAAAAAGTCATAGACAAGGGATGACCTTCAAAGTGCGCCACGATTCCCGTTCAATCTTTTCAATCGACACAAAACGGTGTCCCCTGAGTGGTCTCTTGAGCTTAGGGAATAACCAGAAGTCACACGGTGTGAATACGGTGGTTGTGGAACGATAGGGGTTTCATTTTTGATGAAAAAGTCACGAAAATCAATGCAGTGCTTTGACGCATTCAGTGTTTTCGATACCAATTTGACGCGTTTGAGGCCCAAAATAGAATCAGCAGCAAGGTCTCTTATTGTAAATCTAATTGTACATTTAGAGCAGCAAGGTCTCTAAATGTAACGGTTTGCAAGCGCCAAATCTTTCATTTATTTGGACTTGAGCTTCGTCGGTTGAGGTTGATGGCCTACCAGAAGGCTCTTCGTTTTCAACGCTTTCTCTGCCTTCTTTGAAGTGTTTATACAACTTCTAAACATTTCTTTCCGGTATTGGAATGCTCACCGAATGCCTTCTGCAACATTCCATACGTTCCCGCAAAAACAATTTGAGTTCTTTGCTCAATTAATTCAGACATTTCAAAAATCACCGGAATCAGTTTTAGCGTCTCACAAAGGCAAGCGTAACCAAACAGTAATGAATATTTCGACGTGAAATTTCACACAGATATCAAGGATAGTGCCAGCAACCTAAAAAAGAAAAAAGAAATGAAATTCCATAAACCTCAGGAATTTTAAGTTGAAATTTGGTCTTACTTTTTGGACACAGTAGTATAAACGATTATTTAAACAAGAATGGTGCAATTAATTCCATGATTTACAAAACATTTTGGTAAAAATCTATGTTCAAGTGTTTAATAATTAATATTACACAAATATTATCCTGTAAGGAAATATTGCACAAATCGGAATGATACAAGGAAAAAAACCACACTATTTGAATGGTAAATGTCAGTGATCTGAAATAGAGCTGAATATTATTCCACTTTATATTTCAGAAATCCCAAACAACAATGGAATGAATAGCTGCCATTTTTCAGTAACCCTTTCATTTCTCGGTATTTCTTGTGTTTTGCTTTTCCTGTATTGGCCGTTGAGGCAATTCAGAAAGCGGAAATTCGCTATTGATGGCTAGAATTTGTATTCGAATACCTCCATTTTCACATTATAGCAACAAAGGGTGGAATTTGAAAGTAGCAGTTCTTCTGATACTAAAGTTCTTTGAATTGTCAAGCGATTTAAGAAATTGTTGTATCAAATATTTTAAAACATTTTTTTAGTTTAGATTTTTTTTAAATTTAAAAAAAAAACCAGCAACATTTCGTTTTACTACATCGGTATATGAAAAACAAAGAATTTTCATTTTTGATCGAATATTTCCAGAGCTATTGTACAAATTGTGATGGAATTGATATAATACATAAAACACTGTATGTCAATATAAAAAGAGAAGGATACTATGTTGGTATAATATATAAAAAAGCCATACAATGGTTATGCTATATGATTATGCTTAATACTCATCTGTGAAGAAGGTGGAAGACAGATTAATATATTGAACGGAACAACTTCCTAATAATGGTATCCAGTTTTTAGTTATGAAGATATCACAACTCAAATCGATGCTGGAAATCAGATAGTGTATGGCACCTTCTGGCTGTAGGTCCCCCTTTTCTAGCAACTCTGATTTCAAGCACTGTATGATTCTCGGCGATAGTAAGCGAGATGTTATTTCCCTCCTTAGAATATTCCAGACATGCTATATAAGATAAAGTTTCTCTGGAAAATCTTTGTGGAATGTTCTTAGTTTCCAGGAATTCGACAACAGGATGAAGCCTACGCAGACATACATTAGCATCCATTAGAATGAAATCATTACTAACTATATACCCCTTAGGAGGTGAATACAGTACTCTATGTTCTCCTCCCTCTGCACCATGGCAATCAAATAGATAGTATGAAAAACCATTAAGTTATTTGCATTTATCCAACATCATGTCTACCCAGAACATCACTCTCTTTTGATCTCTTTTTAGGGTATTGCATGCAACTGATATCATCAGGTAAACATGCGTTGGGAATCGGTGATTAATTTGAACCTGGATTCAAGGGAGAATAGACTGGTCTATTATTACTTTTAAGTCAAAGTTCTACAGTATATTACATGGGTTCTCATGTACGCACAAGTGAGCAAGCCGAAACCACAAGTCAGTGCAATTCGATTTCTCATGTAGCATGCTGAAAAATTTAACCTTTGAAAATTACAGTGCTTGTGGCAGCATGAAGGTAACGTGAGTGAGTGAGAGAGTGCGTGCGTGCAGCTCTAGAGGTGTCTGTGACTAGGAACCAATCATCTAGCGAGTAAAAAATAACATAGTGTACAATATCCAGAATGTAGGTATTCCTGAATAAAGCCATTATCAGAGTTAATGTTAGAAGTATTTCTAATGGTTTTTAAAGTGTTCTGAATGTTACTAATTTTTCGTGGGCAACATGCTTTATACAATGTTATTTTACAATTTGTATACATTTTTGTATTTTGTTTTATTTATTTGCAGTGCAATTGTAGTCATTAAACATTAGTTCTATTTGTATAATGATTTTCATTACTGCATCTTACGTACACCTCGGATCTTAAGCAATTTTTTTGAGAGGTGTAAATATGAGGTATTTCAGGATGCTTACATTATTAATGATATGGTGGTTTGTTAAGCAATAAGAATGTAGCGAATACTGCTGTGTATTTTGTTGTAGAAAATGGTGTCGTGTTTTGCAGTACATTCCATGTCTGTCCTCCTTCGGTTTTCGTGTTGATGTGTTGCGTTCTTTATATATATAATCTTATATTATACTTATTCCATACATATTTGCTAGTATTATGTATTTTATAAATACATATAAATGGAAATGGCAACAATGTTTAACTCTAAAAGCAAAACCAAAATACTTATAATAAAACTGAGAATTAAAGTTCTTCTTGCCTGGTGCTTCATTAGGATTATTGGTATTGGCAACAAAGTTGAACGAGCTTATTTCAAAACTAGGCAAGATAATCGGAACAAAAAAACTCCAATGGATTCAAATAAAGGGTGGAGTCAGCGCGAACCTTCCATATTTCGTTTCTGAAAGTGTTCATTTCAAATATAAAGTTCAACCTCTATTTTTATCACAATGATACAGTGCTCAGCTAACTGTTGAAATCTGAATTTCGAATTCGTTGGTGTCGTTTGTTGCAGTCACTGTTTTCAAGAATGTGGAAACTTGATTGCGAATGTGACATCATTTAAAAAGGCGTCTTACATTTAACGTATGGAGGGAATTTTTCAGATTTTCTTCCATATGAAATGCAAATATGGGGAAATTGCTTTAAAAGTTTTACCAGAAGGCAATAATATCCCTTCATGATAGTGGAACACGAAGCCTACCGATAAGATATACGAGACCATGGATGTCTCAATCCCACAAAAACTCATTTAGGCTGAAGTAACTATTATTCCTTATTGAATCTAATCCCGATTCTAGTGGAAAAAGCCAAACTTAAGTGGAAAGCGTTACAATGTAACACAAAAACAATCAGCTCTTATATCACAATACACATGGAATAATCCTAAGATTTAACCAAACATAAAAAAACGTTTAATACACAATACGAAATAATATTTAAACATTTTTATAACGCATGAACCTACAGATGCCACGTTAAACACTCCGTAGATAAATTTGACATCAAGAGAAAGCAAAAGTCGTTTACTTCGTGTTAAGAGGTGCTCGAAGATTTTACTACTTGACAAAAAGGTATCTTTCTGTTCACTTGAAACAAAACAAGACTTCTTGAGGAAATTTTTTTTTCTCGTATTGAGGTGAAGTATCTACTTCAGCAATTCCGGTGACTCCATTCAGGAAAATCGATTCAATCGCTGCCAAAGTCAATACGAAGTGGTTGCAAGAGGAAGAAATAGTTTTTGAGGGAAAAAAAAAAACAATAATCTGGTGTTTGTTCAAAAAATTATGCAACAACAGGATTTAAAAATCGCTTTTATATTACTTTTTCATCCCTAAAGTGTCTTTTCCCAAAATTTCTTCTGAGCAAAAAAAAAATTCTATTTTTCCTCTTGAGTTTGGAAGAAAAACATTTTTTTAAAGAAATGAGTAAATATCTTTCTCTTCACATAGTTTTTCTCTTTTTATATTGTTATCTTATCTCCTTTACAAAAATAAAAAAGTTTTGAAAATAAACGTGCCTTGGTTTTATGATAATGTAGCAAAAACGAAATATCAAGAAAAGTGAAAGGAAAAAAAAAACTGTATTATTAACATTTTTTGGGTGGTTGGAGGGTTAAGCAAATACAAGTGATTTTATTTTGTTTTGAACTGTTTGAAAACATCTGTATAAAAGAATCTCTTACTGGTAGATATATTAAATCATGGGAATTTATCATAAATTAAAAAAAATAATTAATTTATTGCCATATGATATATTTTAGAAAAAAAATATTATGCATTATATGTAAAACAATATATATATATATATATATTAGATATAGATTATTTTAGATGGGACTAGTTATGAAGCACACGAAAATCAATATACAACGAATACTGTCATGATTTTGTCTAGTACAAACTGGCTTTGTTTCCAAAACTCCTTTGTTCATTCTGTTTTTCATTTGTCCCTTGTGTTTGCATAGTCTGTAGTTTTTATTCTATATAGACATGAATGGCATGAAAATCATAGCATTTATTATGGTATGAAAATCAACAGTTTTGCTTTATAATTTTGGTTCAATAATGAAATTTTCTTCTTATACAATGTGGGAACAAACTCGCATGTCTTATGATCCTGATAAGAGTTTTATTTTTTGATGATTGTAGGCAACTCCTCGGTTCCTATAATTCATCATTTAAAACATTATAAAGAGAAATAATTCATTCATGAGTAATGGTTTGAATAAGTATTCATGATTAACTATCCAAAAACCATGGAATCAGTCCAACTACGGATGTGAATGTTTTACAATCGACATAGAATCAATTAATTTGCCATAAAAGTGAACTGAAGAATCCTAAACTGTTAGAATTCAATTCGTGTCCATTTACTCACTAGCTAGTTTCATTAGTATTTAATCATGAAAATATTTCTTATAACTTGAGAGTGAAATTATTTATGGCTTTATTGTAATTCAATCCAAGAAATATTGATAATTAAGATTTTATTTAAATATATTTTCTAGCTCATACTTTCTTCTATAGCTGCTTTTATTATTTTAATTAAAGTAACAAATCTAGATATGAATTTATCGGTTTAATAACTTTCAACGTGAGCAATATACTGTCACTGAACTTTGATTTTTGCTAATAAATGCATAAAACGTACTGTTTCATAATAACATATATATATGTTTTATAACATGTTTTATGAATATTGCCTAACGCATTTTAAATGAAGCCATTTCATGAATATACTTAATCATTTTATGTACATACAAAGAAAACAACATTTCAGAACAAAATCAAAGGAGAATTCACAAACGCTACAAATACGACTACAAATGCGCTACAAATACGACTATTATGTACAACAAAATGCACAATAGTGAAAAATCTATTTGTTGCTAATTTCCTGTCATTTGTATATCCTTCACCTTTGAAGGGAACTTTAATTTAATATATTGACACACTACTTGATTTGAGGTTAATAGATTCATGACACTGTCAGTTTCTAGAAGCCAGGGGACTAATTAATAATTAGATACTAGACTGATGATGACATAAACACTAAATGACATCCATCTTTCAGAGTGCACCTGTGAAAAGTGCAACTTAATCTATTTTTGTTTAATTGAATCACTAAAAGAATGTATCTTATACATCCTGTTACAATATAGAAATACATATTATATAAAAATCGAAATATTTTACACTTGTTTATTTTACGGAGAGTTAAAAATTCTTAAGAGGTAATAAAAGATTACTCGCGACGAAAGTTAAATTTCATGTTGTGTATTTGTGGTGGAAAAGGAAAATTTCTAATTTATTCATCAATAAGTTCGGTAAAATAAAAGCAATAATTCATTTTTTATGGTTTAAAAATCGAGGCGGCTTTTTTTTTAAATGGTTATTTGATGTAGAGGATTTTAGATCTTTACATTAATCAGTTTCATTTCTGAACAAGACCCTAGTTTTAAAAGAAATTCATTGCGAAACAAATTAAAACAATACAAACAATCGACATGCATAGTGTACTGTAGAGTTCATTATTCTAATAAATCTGATTTATTTTCGCTTCTTCACTGTAAGCAAGAATGGGCAAAGTGAGTACATAGATGTGCACAATATGAGTTAAATAGCCCCATCCAATCCCGTAATAAAAAACACGAAACTCTTATAAAATGTTTAACTTCAAAAGTAACTACGTGTTGGAGAGGTATGGGGTTTGTATGATATTACAAAAAGCAAGAGTTCAAAATCTCAGTAAGAGCAGGTGTAATTACAGAAAATGCCACAAAATGATACATACATGTTATTCACACAAAATAACATTTGGATAATTAATGTTTATAGAAAAGTAATGTTTGACATCACTCGTAGAAATAGCAAAGAATATGAAGCTATTTATGAAACATCCGAGCTAGTCAACAACTCAAAATAAAGCTAGTCTCGTTTCCTGAAAATATATTTGTTCAACTCCATTAAAAGAAGATAATTAATAACTAGCTTATGAACAAATTCTCCATGGGTAAAACTATTTGCAAATTGAATTGCTGTTTTATTAAATTAATACTCGACTTCAATGTTGACTCTCACAGAAAATGCACGTTTGGTAAATCTATTTTATGTCAACAATTAATCGGCAGCAGAAATATTACGGAACTTGAAAAGCAGCTCTTCCACACTGCTACGCTTATGAAAAGTGCAGTTTTTCACCGTGTTATAATGCATTTAATACTGTTCTTGGGCAGAATAACTTGAAGTCTGCCATTTTATGGTTATTAGGGTATGAAATTTAGAGTAAATATTTTAGTCTGTCTATCATATATGAGACAAAAATGCCTTACGTTGCGAGATCCTTGCTGATGTGATGTATTCACAGTATAAACAGTTTTTTTTTACTGATTGCAGCGTGTTATATTTTATGATGAAGAAAGCGTCAAATATTTACTTATTGATAATAATGTTTAACTATTTTGTATCATTGTGCAATAAATATGATTCTTTTTCAAGTCTAAAGGTGCAAACCGCATTATGGTACTGCATTATTATTTTATTTTTTTGAAATCCTACCATATATTTTGGCACATGCTGTAGATGTCCAGTTATACATTATACAAATATATATTTAAACACGTACATATTAATATAGTGGTAAATACTAATATCTCAAAAATGTAATAATGATTTTAAAAGTATGAACACTCAAAAAAAAAAAAATTTTTTTTCTAAGATAGTCAAAATGAAGGCGAAATATTGAATGTATGCATAGAGCAGAATTTCTTTCTGCTATTATTCGTTTTTTTTATGTCTAACATAACTCGTAATTAATTTTTCTTTATTATTAAACAAAATGCATTGCCTTTCGGATTTAATCTAACATTCTTTGGTAAAGCAGGTATGATTAGCTTAACATAATAACGAAAGTAACTTAGAAAAAAATATAAGATAAAAATTAAGAAAATTTTAGACAATGGCAAAATAAATTTGCTGAAAATGCAATTAAGTAATTAAACTAATGATCTCAATATCGACATATGATCTATAGAAGATAATGTGCTTGAATAATTACGTAATGAAAGACATATTTCACTTTTAAGATAAAATAAATGTGAGACAAAAAAAATTACGTAATAAGGAGTTAAACTAATTGTAACAAAACTTAGTTTGCAAATCCATTCATTTAATTGTTGAAGTGCAGTGAATGAACAAATAAATCCAATGAATACTACTTTATCATTGGCATAATGCATAAAAGTAAAAAATTCTGAATTTTGAGCAATATTTATATATGAATTCGATTTATTGCATTCATTTTGAACTTTACCAATGCATTCAAATACAGGACATCATAAGCTTATACCATCATTTTTGTCACTACTATTAGCATATGTCACCGCTACCACATTAAATCATACTATAGAAGCAAACAAAGTAATCAAATAAAATTATCACTCTTTGTTAGACTCAATACGATGTCAACATTTGACGAATTTGGCAGGAATTATTGAACCAAGATAAAATACAGTTTGAAGAAGACATTAGTAGAAAGAGGCAACAGGGCAGAGTGATTAACGATGCGGCTTTCAAAGTACCTGATTCGTCCTTACAGACAAACCAAAGTGTAAATAGAACACAAGGGACCTTGTGAGCCATTGATAGGCATGTGATTCACAGTGCAGGGGATTATATTATTTACAAGTGACACTGTTCGTTATTGTAAATAGGGCAAGCACTTTTGCAGACACAAGGGAGCTCATCAATCAAGAATAAATACAAACTAGAATTGTATTCCCTGATTAAATCCACTTCGAATTAATTTACGAGGATAATTGAATATATGTCTGATATCCTTCAGGACAGAGATGGAATGCTTACTTGCGTGTTGTTCATCACACAGCTTGACAGTCGGATTTAGATATGCCATCTTAGGGCTTAGTTGTCATCTGAGATACCTTTAGAAAATGGTATACATTATTATTTTACCCGACAATTCATGACACTCTAGCTAACAACCTAATTGTACAATACCCTACTGCACAAGACAATCATCTGCACTGATTATCTTTGTGTTAGTTAAACACTATTCTGACAAATCTAGAGCTAACTAGATTGTCAAACCTCTGTTTACTAGACCACGTTTATGGTCTGGTTATTCATACTACATTTGACCATCCAGTGATCTTGTCAATCTTACTGGATGAATTGATAGAATTGACTAAGAATGTCACAATGAGACAGAGGCCAATTCTGTGAACCAATGTTAACAAACTTCACAAGAGCCAGAAAATACCCACACCGTATGTATTAGTTATCAATATATGTGGTTGTACCCCCAGAGAAAAACTTTCATTCTCCAGAGAGAGACACATGTGTTTATATTTCGCTTTTTATGCGTATACATCGTATCTACTGATTTACTCTTTTGTTTATATTTTATTTCATAGCTGATTTGATATTTAATATAATTGCATGGCCTGCTCTTGTAGGGTACCTTCTTCTTGGTCGATCGTTTATTATCTTCTTCTTAGAGTGTTTTTAAATTTGGAATCATTATTTCCATCATTATTATTTTAATTTATTCCAGAAATTGTTTTTATACAAACAATTAATTTAATTAAAATAATATTATTACATACTAATAAATGAAGCCAGTGTTTCACATTTAAAATTCTGTTGTACCATACGTAATATATGTATAATTTTTAAAGTTAAAAAATTTAATTTTTCATTAAAAAATTTAAAATATGGGTTTTATTAAGAAGTCAAGAGGAAATTTCAAGTAAATTTTCAAATCATATAAAGGAGAACTTGAATTTAATATCCCCATTATATGATTTGAAAGTATGAAACAATTTTAATGAAAGATTTTTCTATACTATTTTAATTATTAGTAATCATTTAATATTTAGATTTAATGAGATGCTTGCCCTTAATGCTTTATGCAAACGCATTTTCTATTTTACAATTTAGTTAGCTTCATTCTGAAATCTTCCCTTTCCAGTCGAATGTCTTTTAACAGTAAATAATTTGTGGCCCTAAATCCGCATTCAGCTACATATAAAGATGAAAACAGTAACGATAGTTGTTTTTCTTTGCCCATTTGGTTCAATTTAGATTGATTGAATTAGATTGTTCAATTTAGATTGATTGAACCAAATCATCCCCATTTGGGGATTTTTGTTTCCTCACAAAACCCTGCTATCGCTCCTTTTATATTAAATAAAGTTTTAAGTGACTTTACATTTTGAAATCTGCGGATCCTTTTTGATACTACATAATTGAAATAGCAGACAAATACCACTAACATTGACTGTATCATACAAATTCGAAAATCAATTTATATCAAATCAGAAAATCTTTCTTTGAAATCAATCAATAGAATTTTCAGATGTTCGACAATAACAAATATAGAGATGGAAGTCATTTCCCATTTTTGAATCCAATGAAGTTTTTCAAAATTATTTCTGATAAAATTCAATAAAGGTAATGAAACCAGAAATCTTCGCTTTTGCATCGAAAAGAGTTTCACTTGTTCCTTGAAAATGGTTATTTAATATAATTAGTTTTTTAAAAATATCTGCCAAACAACTCCCAAATGCTTTATCATCGAATTTTAAAAGATATTTTCTTTCAGGTTTATCACTTATCAAAAATCATTAAAATTATAAAATAATCCCATAAATCTTTTCAAGCATTTCCCTTTCGAAATCCATCTCACTTCAGTGTGAAACAAAAGTTTTATATGGTCTGCATTTATGCAAAATTGCTCACATTTGGTATTAGCTTTAATAGCATTGATACAACTATATAAATGAATTTCGTACTTCATTTTGAACAGGTGAAATATGTTTACCTACCAAGTTATGAATAATATGCACTAGAAGAATTTCTGAAGTCTCATCTTTCATCAATATTATGCCATATCGATCATATCAAAAGCCTAATCTGCAGTGCAAGTTGTTTATTTTTTATTGATATGGTATTGAAGTCTTAGTAAATTTTAGCTTATTAAAAGATTTGCAAATAGCTGGTGCTTTCTAATGATTTGCAGGACATTTGTTTAGCAAAATTATCTTTATCACTTCAAGGAAATCAATAAATTATCAATACAACCCCTTTGTCTCTCAAAGTTTATTCATACATTTGCATAAAAATTTTCTTGTTTTACGCTTTTCAACAAGTTTTATTTTATTATCTTAATCTATTTCGTCTATTCTTATGTTAACAGTATTGTTAATAGCTTTCACGTCTTTACCAACGTTTTTTCGACCTGTTTTCAGAAATTCTGATATTGATTTTTGATCAAATTATCTCTTATAGTATGATTGCTTTCGCAGATTTAATGAGGAATAAAGAAATTTGATAACTCGAATCAAGATTACGATTGACAGTTGCGGTATGAACAGTAAATATAAACTTTAATGTTTTCTCTGGTTTTATAAAATTTTTGGAATTAAGTTGGAAATAAATAATTGAAGTTTGAATTAATTGAAATGTTCCTCAAGATGAGCCCTTTACATTGATTTTCTGGTAAAATATTGTTGATATAAAATACAAAAATTTCGACCTTTCATCGTGGACAATGGGTAAGGAACTAAGTTTTAAATGTTCCACTGAATATTGAAGAATTTTTTTTCTTGTTTGAATTACTCATTTTACCATGGGCTGAAATTAATAAATATAATATCAAAATATAAAATTCAAAATAAAATATGTGTCTTGATTAACATATATTTTTTAATAACGATGATTCCTTATCGAAGGTTATCCTTATGAAGGTTCTTACGACGAAGGTCTTAATGACGATGGTTCGTTTATTGAGGGAGACGAGACTTAGCTAAGGTTATTCATATTTAAAAGCTAATTATACTTAATTAATTACAAATGAATATCTGATGTTCGCATGCCAATCTGTTCCCACCCTTTTTCGTCCTTGACCGGGTTTTCCCACCGCTTCTTCTGACCCGATCTCTCCCAACAGGAAGTTGGAAATCCGATAGCCGATGGGGTAAAAAGAATGTCTCAAGTTGGGGTGGAAGTGACAATTCATTGAACCTGACAAGGGTAAAATAAAATTAATTTTAGGTGAAGTAAAATAAACATAAAAGGGGGAAAAAAATGCATATTTAAGTAAATAGCCCACCACAAATTTTTTTTTTTTTTTTTTTTTATGGAAATTGTGTTAAATGTTTCTGAAGCTGATGTAAATAAAAATAAAACATACCTATATTCGTATTCCTTAAAATAAAAAGTTTGCATTGTTCTTAGTATTATACAAAAAGGCGTTCGCTCTAATAAATAATTTTTTGGTAATTGAGTTTGCTGAACATTTCATCATATTTTTTAACGAGCAGCACTCTCACAACGGCTTTAATGGACACTTATTTCAAATTAACACCAGCTATTCTCTTTTTAACTCTTTGCACTTGACAGTTGACAATCAATCACAATTCTATACACTGCTTCAACTGCTGCCCTTCGATTAGAGATTTAAGAGTCGCCATATTGGCATGCTGTTGTTATTCGGAGGATGTATAAGAATAAACTTTCGTAATTTCATCATTCCATTCTTTTGAAAACTGTTTTAAAGTTTTATATATTTATGAAAATTATTTAGCGATCAGATCATAAAGAAAATTGTGCCGTTTCGACAGGAAAATTTATATATCCTAGTTATATAAAAATCATATATGTGATAACTGTCAATTTATAGATGCTTTCACAGTAGATAGTTACTTTTAAAATCTGGACTAGTTTATTTATAAAATGCCTCCCTTGACAATTAAATTGACACCTGCTGAAGAACGTGGGCCCAGATTGAGAAACACATAATTAAGAAATTATTATGATTTAGTGAACAAAAAAAAAATATTAAGAAAATATTATCAAAACCTGATTTTTCAATGTTAATTTAATTAATTATTTTTATTATTTTAAAAGATGTTGAACATAAATTTAGAGATAAAAAAAAATTAAATTGTCAAAAATTCTTCAAACGTAAATTTTTCAATAATACATTAAAAGGTATTTTATGTATTAAATTCATTTATACATATTTCGTAGTTTATTTCAAACTTCACATAATTAGAAGAACAGTGCGTGGCAATATAATATTTAATAAAACTTACTGCATAATAACCGCAAGGCATTATACAATAGGATACAACACACGTTTATAATGAGATAGCATATTGCACTGAATAGGATTGTTTAAGATATTAAGTTCTAATTTAATTTGGTTACATTAATTTAATTCTAAACATTAAATTAATATATAATTTGATTTCATTAATTTAAATCAAAACATTAAATTTTGGATGACTTAGTAAGTAGGATCCCTTCAAAGAATTGGAAACACATTTTAGCATTAAAAGATCTTTAGTTTGTCCAACGAGCTATGGTGAAAACAACGATCAGTCACAGAACATTAAAAACACCTTTGGGTTACTTAAATTCTGTTCAGCACTAACTAGATACTTAAACTGCGCAATTTGTTGGAGATCAAACTCTCTTCTAACTTTAAGCTCTTAGTAGGGTAGCAGCAACAAAGGGAAACAATATTCCGAATACAAATATGACATTTGAAGGAAAATGTACCAGTTCTGAAAGTTTTGGTAGTTTATTTTATGTATTTGTTATGATGCTTGCATTAAATTCTTTAAAAAAAAAATTTAGCCTTATTATGTGGATAGATATATATGCTAACACTTAAAATATTTGTTTTTTTGTATAAGTTTATAAATCTTCTAACCCTACGTTTTTTTTTTCTTTTTATTACGGAAACACTGCATGGATTAATCAACATTTTTTCTCTTAAGATTTCGAAATTTCCATCCCACCCCTTATACACTATGAAAAATTTCCCCAATTTCTAAATTAATCTAGCCCAAAAGATTTAGACAATAACATGGAATTTCAGATTTCGTATAAAGGTGCATATTATTGTAGATATTATATATTAATTTTTTTTATAGATATATATATTTTTACTAACATGTTTTTATATATCTTTCAAAAGCTATGAATAAACTTTCCTACTAGCCGATTTATTGTCAATAAGAATGGAACATTGAGTATAAATATGGAAAAATGCAATTGCGCTAGTCATAATTGGAACACAGCAAGAATCTAGATTAGCATAGTGCTAGATCTCCCAAACATGATGGCCAATTGGCTAGTACACTGGCCTTTGGTACCACAGGCTCCAGGCTCTAATCCTGGCCGAGGCATGGATATTCGTGAGTGGTTTGGAATCCACTTTAAACTGTAGGTCACGGTCTGTTTAGCTCTCGTGTGCACAAGATGGTCTTAGAGCTGCAAACCAAATTAAATCAAATCCAAAAACCTCTATGTTTTACTTAAACAAGATTTTTTTGTGCATGAGTAATTTATCCTGGTTTTACTACTCAAAATAATTTATTATATATTAAGTTAAATTTTTTTAAATTACTCATTATTAAAAAAAAATTCTTTTAAAAGTATTTTAACAATGTAGAAAATAAATGTATCGTAAATCTAGTGTAATGTACAATTTTATTTTCAAAAAAAAATTAATACAACACACTAAACGGAATAGAAAAATACATTTTATCTTCCAAATATATTTCCATTGTTTGTCTTCATCTATTGCAAAATTTACGAAGCCGGAGGACAAAATAAATTCAAGAAATAAGATTCGACAAAAAATATTCTTCGATTGTTGAAGGACAGTGAGTCAATAATTGCTGTCTCTTCAGCAAAAAAAATAAAATAAAAATAAGAACGTGACATCCTTTTTCTTCCAATAATCGTTCTCCTAAATCTTTATCAACAAGGATTAAGGTAAAACTAGGTCTCCGAAATGCGTTTTTCCAATATATTGTTCTGTCATCATCTGATAAAGCGAGTGACATCAAATGACAGACCGAATTCAAAGAATTATTTTATTTTTTTCTTCTTTTTCAAGAATAAATCAGAAATCCAAGGTAGGAAAATAAATTTTAACGAAACGAATGGATTCCCATTTTGTTTTAGTATATTCATTTTTTTCCCATTCATTTAATTTCTTTCAAATTCTTGTGCTTATTTTGAGAAAGTGCATAAAGAATGCTTCGCATTACGTGAAATCTGAGGGTTGATAAATTATTTAAGGTTTTTTTTCTCTTCCTAAATTTACTGCTATTGTTGAACATTTCCAGTCAACAGAAAACATTGTTTGGAGATAATATTTCCAAGATAAATCATGTCTTAAACAGAATTCTTCTTTAGACAGATAAATCTTTTTTTTTTTTTTTCTTAAAAAATAATCTGTTGAAAACCTTAAGAATTTATCATTATTTATTTTTAAAATTTTTATATAAGTGGTATTGGTTTGTGTGTGGTACGTATTTATAGTTTGAATGCATTAATAAGGATAGAATTTCCCCAATGATATATATTTATTTATATATCAAATCGATATAAATCATATTTGATATTTAATTAATTGATGTTGCTTTATTATTTATTTAAATAAATAAGATATAATCCCATTTGCTAATGTTCAGTTTTAATTATTTAATTTAATAACAAATTTAAAAAAGAGTAGCAGGGATACCTAAAGTTTCTATTTATGCATCATATTAATATAAATCACAATTAATATTTAATTAATTGTTCTTTTTATTTATTTAATTAATTAATACTAATCACATTTACTAAGATCAGATATTAATTGTTTGAATATAATATTTTTTTTTAAGAATATAAACTTAAAATTGTGTAGCCAAGACGCAAAAAGTTTATATTTATTTTCTTTGATAGAAAGGGAATTAATGAGTATGAATTAATATGATTTTATCAATATTTTTCTTTTAGATGAATAATAAAAATAATTTAAATATAAAAATTAATAAAAAAAAATATTGTATATACTGCTCAAGTTATGATGCAGTTATCGATATTTCCATAAGTAATTATATTTTAAAATTCGAAAATTTATAACACAGTGATGTAATTTCTTTATAAAAATTCTAAATTCTCTCCTTTTACCTAAAAGCTAATATTGCATACAATTCGTATTCAAAGAAATGAACTACAATGAACAATCATCATCATGATTGGCGCAACAGCCCCATGGTGGGTGAGCCAAGGCCGTCAGCTTACTGGCAGACTTCGAAACATGAGATGTTTTTTTTTACGGGGTAGGGTTGTAAGCTATACAGTCATGTTAGACTGGGACCTACTTTTTAAAGTGGATTCCGAACCACTACGAACATCCATGGCACCGCCGGGACTCGAACCTGTATCCTGTGGTACCGAGCACCAGAGCGCTAGCCACTCGGCCATTCGGGCCTCACAATGAACTATTCTAAAGTTAAATTAAGAAAAGAATATGCAAAGCAATAAATACTTTAAAAAAAATTAATATCGTTTCTTTAAATTTTAAATAAAACATGCCATTTTTGAAAAAAGAAAAATTATCTCTTATTTATCAGATATAATCATAAATTAGATATTTTTATTTGCGACATATTTCTTACTAAGCTGAGAAATCTTTCAGGAAAATTTTATGTAACCTGAGTTTTTTCAGCAAAGTCGAAACGAAAATTCGAGATTTTATTATTGATTATGAACTAATAATCATACATTTCCATATACTTTTCATATATATATAAAAAGCAAATACTGGGCAATAATAAGTGAAAGATGTCGGAATACTTGCATTACTACCTAATTATTCACATAAAATACTAAATATAACTTGTATATTGAAAAAAAATACATATTTTTTTTTTAGAAAGTTGTGATTTTAAAAAGACTTCCTAAAATTTTCAAGCAATAAATTTCTTTCAAACTTTTCAGCTTAAGAAAGAAAAAAATGTTTGTTTTTATTTGATCTATAAAGTTCTAAATGGTCCGTTTCTGTTACCGTTTCACTTCATAAAGAAAGCAAAGCACCTACCTAAAACAAAAGTCGACACTAAATTTTCTTGAAACTTTTCTCCTCGCCTATAACAGGCTACCCATTATGGCACGAGTCAGTTGTTTTTGTTTTGGATAAAAAGAATGCTTTACCTGCCTATTTTTTTTATCAAAAAAAGATTTACAGGATGCAATTATAAATTGCTATAAATTCAAACTTTAGAATTTGTAAGAAAAAATGTTATCGAAATGTATAAAATATTTAGCGTTTCAAAAGAAGAAATCTTTGTCTTTATTTCCTTAGAGATTTTTGTGGTTACATTATCTTTATTTTTTTACAGATTATTTTACTTCGAAAGATTAAATGTTTGTCTAACTGAAGAAATTGAATTTTATTTATAGAAATGTAATTTATTTTAAGGTACTGCGCAAAATTTTGATGTTATTTGCTTCTAAAACAAAGTTATCCTTATTGGACCGTATTTGAACTTTTTTTTTTATTTATTTAATATTCCATTTTGGCATTATATAATGATATGAATAATACGTTACACATTTGTTATAATATAAAGTGCAATCAGGTGTAGTTCAAAAAGTATAAATTTATATTTATTTATTATTGCATATTATTTTATTCGTTTAAGCATGGAGAATGTTTAAAATTTACATTTTTACTGATATGTACACGAAACATTTTTTATATTTTTGTATCCTCTGCATGCTGTTCTATGGTGATGTGATTACACTTTGTAAATTAAAATTAATAAACTGATATTTTTCATAGATTATAATTTAATTTTTTATATTGAATTGTCAAACGATATATCAAGCATATATTTATTTTAAAATAGCTATAAAGAAACAAAAATAAAATTTATAATCAAGTATACAAGAAAACGTAGTTACTTCAATTAATTATTTTCAGATGTAAATCATTAACAAAAGTTTTAATGAATTCAACTATTACTTGAATAATACTAACAATGCATTTTTACGGCGTGGAAAACATTCAATATTTGAATTTACTTTATTTTACCTATATTAAAAATTTAACAGATCAAGAATAAAGCTGCCAAAATATTATAATTTATTAAACTTATGCAGACATAGTTTAAATAGGATATTACACATCTTACGAAGTTCTGTCTATCATTTTAAATTTAATACGTACGCGGGAAAACAATTGATAAAAGATCTATTAATTATATGAAACAGGTTGTTTGTCTCTTCTTTTAAAGAGAAATTGGATATACCAATATTCTGAATTCCAGATGAACGCAAAACACGAAGCAGACATTCTTCTCCACTGAAACATTCGAACGCTTAATTAGTAGGACAGATTTCACCTTCAAAAGCAAAAATTACTTAGTTTGCTTTAAAATTCGTTCACTGCAGGAGCCTTTTACTCTAATTAGAAATAAGTATCACTAATCACAAGCGCAAATAGCATTTCTTAGCGCTTTCAGAACCTTTCCACCATTCGAAGACGTCGTTAGCGACAAAATTCAAAACAAAAATTAACTTAAAAACAAGAATGAGCTCTGCTAGCATGCGACTGGAAAACGCTCCTTTGCCAAGATTGATTATTTAAGTCGAAAGCCACATAATTAACAATCTTAGACTAATTGCAACCGGCGTTTTCACCTAGAGGATAGAAAATAACTATCAAGTAATTTACCGTGAAGTCAATTAAGTGAACGACTATAGTAGACAACTTCAAATCTGTTTTTCCTTTTGTTCATTGCCAAAATTCGTTTCTGTTGGCAAATTGGCACGATGAAAGAGAATATGGCACGCCTTTTTTATGTATCATGATCCTCAATGGCAGAAAGTCTCATTTATATAATCAGATGGTCTAATTAAGGTTGTTTTTGTATTTTCCCAATACGATATTCAAATACGATGTCTTTTTCTCTAAAAGCTTTCTCTGATAACGTCTCTTTTCTTTTATATATTACAGAAGGATCTTTCTAATGACCTGCAGTACTGAATCTCTTATAAGTTGGATATACCGCTCGGCATAAACCAATAAGCAATGAAAAACAATTTGAATTAATAATTTATTTACTAAATTGAGAATTTTTTAAAACAAACAGGATACACTGAGGAATATTTATCTGCCAAAATATTCAGTAGTTTAGAAACATAATGTCCTATATGGGTCCGAGTTATAATAGCTCCACAGTAACCCATGTACGTCTGAGAAGGCTACTACGATAGGTACAGTCAGACTTCTCCCTTTGTTTGCCCCATGTCTATGTTCCGCAAAGTCAAAGACAAAAAGAAGCTACATTATTTACCCTTTATATATATTTCGTCTTTTTAAGGCACAGGTTCATGGACTTAGTCTAGATGTCGACAAGTGGAATAAGAAACAACAACAACAACAAAAGCATAATTGAATAAAATTTGTGTTAAATAATAATTAGTACTTTATTATCGCTTAAAAATTATTACATGCATAGTAAATCAATACAAAACAATTATATGCAAATGATTTATGAATTTTATCAAATATGTTGTTTAGCCCTTATTTACACCCATATGATTAAGTGTAATCAGTATAAGTTTTCAGAGATAAAAAAAAAACATAAAGAATGCTTTCTTCACATTAAACAAGATATACATAAATGTAAAAGATGAAAAACATAAACTTACATTCTTCACATTTAAAACATGCGCATCTTTAATTATCAAACTGATCTTTCCTTCCAATGCCACCTTTCTTTGATTCAAAATCCTATCACTGTAAGTGCCTTTTACTCTAATTAGAAATAAACATCACAATTCACGGGCCTTTCAAGTCTTTCTTACGCCTTTGGAGAATTTCGTCCTTTCCAAGATGTCGCCAGTGACAAAAATCAAAACAAGAATTAACTTCAAAACCGGGATGATTACTGGTATCGGACTGGAAAGCGTTCCTCTCTGCTACAATTGGTAACTTCGGTCGAAAGCCACATAATTAACAATCCTCTACTAATTGCATCCGGCGTTCCGCCTAGAGGATAGAAAATAATCGTGAAGTTAATTTACCGTTCAGTCAATTAGGCAAAGGACTAAAGTAGACAACTTCAGGTCTCTTTTCTCTCGATTCGTAGCCGGCATCCATTTCCGTTTGCAAAATTGATCGACGGGAAAATAGCGGACCTTTAATGGAGAGGATTTCAGGAATGGTTTATTTATCCGATATCCGATAAAAATCGGTGTAAAAAACTCGTTCTGGCATTATTATTAAAGCCCGGGTTAATATAATTATAAAAGAATGGAAGTATCTGCCATTAGTGATAAATAAAAAGATTTTTTGGGGATAGAATGCATCTAAAAATAAAAGGACAATTTAATTACTTATTCAATATGTCACATGTTGAGTGTTTGCTTTTTTATTTAAGCCACTAAAAATAGAAAATAATATATTACAATGAGTCTTTTAGTTTATGTATTTTATTGCAAGTAGAGTTTTCATTTATTTATTTATTTTATTGCAAGGAGAGTTTTCATTTATTTATTTTATTTCAATGAATTTTTTTCATTTGTTATTTTATTACAATGAGTCTTTTCATGTATTTATTTTATTACAATGAATCTTTTCGTCTATTTATTTTTTTACATCATTATTTTATTTATTTATTTTATTACAATAATTTTTTTTTCATGCATTTATTTCAATATTGTTTCATTTATTAATTTTATTAAAATGAGTTTTTATATACTACATTTTTAAGGAAGTTGTCTGACTTTTCCTTTTCTAAGTTATTTATTTCAATTTGCTATTGCATTTTAATTTGATGTATCGCTGTTCCTTTATTAAAATAATAAATAATAATTCTTTCTCCACCCCACCCAAAGAAAAATCATTTCTTACACACACACAAAAAAAAACCCCTTACTAGGTAATATAATTTATTCCAGATTAAATAAACACAGAAAGTATAAAAGTAGTGGCCCGTCAACAAAATTTACATTGTAAAAAAAAATAAATACGAAAAGATTTTAATTCTAATTATGCTTCTAACCACATTTATTTTATATAAATCTCCTTAGAATATTAAAACATATTAGTTTACAATCATTTACAACTAATTACAAATAGCATATGACAAACAAATAGCATATGATTCTGGAATTTTATTATTTTAACTTGTTTGATATTTTTCAGAAATTTAACTAAATTTTTCATTAAAACTTAATTGTTCAAAATATAACAGTTATATTACATGATCAATAGAACTATTTTTTAATGAAAAAAGATTTATTTCATGTATGGAGGAGGGTGCCGACTTTAAGTTTATCAGCCAGAAATAAAGCAAAACAAAAGAAAATATTCGATGCCATTCTATAAGGATTTTACGGGACACTTATTCGTATTTATGTGTCACATAAAGAAACCTGCAATGAGACTTGCGGGGGTCAGAATATGACTACAATTACCACACAAAGCAATGATTTTCTGGCGTATTGCAACTGGATCAAATCATTACCCTATCGAATTCCAGACAGCAAATATAATCACTGGCTCACGAATGAGAATCTCGTAATGCAGAATCTATAATGAGTTTCCTACTTTCTTTTCGATCATTCTGCTTTTATTTTATATTGTTAATTCATGAAGCAAATAAACCCAATGCCCTAAGCTATTATAATATACATTTTATAGCTGTAAGAGTACATTAGCGCTTCATGATTTAGTGACTAGCGCTCGGTGCCATAGGTTTCGTTTTCGAGTTCCGGTGGTGCCATGAATGTTTATAGTGGTAAGGAATCCACTTTAAACCGTAGTCTTCACTTAAACCGTATTCCACTTAAACTGCGCTGTTATGACTACAGAGCGTTGGGCTGACGTAAAAAGAAAAGCGTCTCATGTTTAGCAATCTTTCATTAAGCAGACGGCTTTGACCCACCATGGGGTTGTTGAGCCATTGAAGATAAGTACATCAAAATACGTTATTTCATTTTTGTAAAATGTATAATAGGAGGAAAAGTATTTGTACAAAGTAAGGAAATAATCAAATTTATTTTAGGAGTTGGACGCGTACATTAAGAAAGAAATATTACTATAGTTTGGAACTTGAAGGTTAGGTGAAAGTTTTTGTTTCTGTCTCTGAGTAGGGTCGTTCCAAGTTAAAACTTTCGTCTAAGAAAATATTTTCTTTATGTCCCACTTTGACTTTATGGTATATTATGCGGAATATAAAATCTCATATCAAAATTCCCCTCAGAATTTCTTCATTTATCATTTCATGTATTCATAGAAACCTAAAGACTTTTCTTTCGTTTATGTAAAATGACTTTAGAAACACAGAAATAATAATAATTCCTTTTTTCCTATCATTTCTTTTTTGTTTTTATCACGCAATGCTCACCTTTTCTCTTCATTTTATATTTTATGATACATACTTTAATTCAGGTAAAAAAAACAATACTCCAAACTGCCCATTCTATTATAAGGTGACTTTCGCAGGTGTAACCCTACTGATAAATGGCAAGATCTCCAGCTATTTCAGAACACACCAGTATTACTCAATCAGTAACTGGTTCAGAGAAAAAAATAACCGTTTCTTTGACTCCAGCAATATGATAGTCGTGGGACCCAATTCCTGGGTTTAAGGAGGACAGAAGATCTTATTCCAATCCGTGTGCGTACCATACGCATAAACTAGTCTATATAAATAGGACTAGGCGATTCGCTCTCTTTTAATGTTAGCTTCCAAAATCTTTTCTGTGGGCAAAGACATATATTTCATGTATATCTCGGTATTATTTATTCACGAATTCGCATTTTTGTCCTTTCTCGGGAAATAATATTTCTCCTATCCTTCCAGAAAAGATATCGGATTTTCCCATTTTATTTCGGAGCCATGTATATTTTTATCTCTCGCTTGGAAGTTAGAATTCCATTTCCGATGAGTGAAATCGGCTGCTTCCCAGGACATATTTGATTTCACGAATGTGTAGACAATTTTGGTATGCTTCGTTTTGTTTTGGCTTTTTCGCATCTAACTGCCATCACACGAGGGAGTTGTGTAGAAAAAATATTTACATGAACCTACAAAAATAAAAAATATATATATTTATTTATTTTTCCGTTGTATGTAACCACTTATTACTTTTGTTTGTTCTTTTTTTTTTGCAATTGTACATTGTTTAGTTTCATTTATGTATACAAAGAAAAACCAAATATATGTGAGGAAAGGAGCTTATTGTTAATTTGGTAGATTTTTAGGCGTAACTGTTTCACGTGTGAATCTACTAGGGGAGTAACCTCGAAAAAATTCTAAACAATGTTTTAAGTCATTGATTTTATATGCATTGTCACATTCGCATTTGAATATCCTCGATTTTGAAGTCAATGACTGTAAGGTACTCTACCAGAGCATTTGAACCTGCCCCCTCTTATAAGCTAGTTACTTTAACCCGTTAGTCTCATGTTTAATCCCGAGTTTTTTAACGTTTTTATTAATTTATTAATTTCGCTAAATACAGGGAACAATTTATTTAATTATATATTTAAGACAATTTTTTTAAATATTAGAAAATTATTTGTTAGACTGTGACTTTTGGACCTGATGACTGAGTGACTAGTTCTCTGGTGCTCTGAGCCACAAGTTTCGGGGTTCAGGGCCCGGCGGTTCCATAGATATTTGTAGTGGTTCGGAATCCACTTTAAAACATCCACTTACACTGGGCTCCATTGACAACAGAACGTTGGGCTGAAGAAAAAAGAAAAACATCTCATATTTCGGGATCTGTTAGTAAGTAGACGGCCTAGGTCACCATGGGGTAGTTGGACTATTGAAGAAAATAAAGAAGAACAATGCTCTATTTTATTTTTGTAAAATATACAATTTTGTATTTGTTTGGAGTTGCATGTCTACATTGGGAATGGCATAGTAAGTTTGTAGTTTAGATATTGAAGGTTAAGGGAAAGTTTTAATTTCTGTCTCTGAGTATGGTTGCACCAGGCTAGAATTTAGATTTAAGAAAAATATGTCTTTATATCCCACTTTGACGTTCCGGTATATTATGCGGAACATAAAATCTCATATCAAAACCCCCTACAGAATTTCTACATTTGTCATTTATTGTATTCATAGAAACATAGAAGCTTTCTTTCATTTATGCAAAATGTCTTCAAAAACCCAAATACAATAATAAAAGTTTTTTCCTCTATCATTTCTTTTTTATTTTTATCACACCATGCTTACCTTTTCTCTTTTATCATACATATTTCAATTCAGATAAAACACAAATACTCAAAACAGCCCATTCTATTATAAGGCATCTTTCGCAGGTGTAACCCTACTGGGAAATGGCGAGATCTCCAGTTATTTCAGAACACACCGGTATTGCTCAGTCAGTAACTGGTTCAGAGAGAAAAAGAAACCGTTTCTGTGACTCACGGAATACGATAGTCGCGGGACCCAATTCCTGGGTATAAGGAGAGCAGATCTCATTCCAATCCGTGTGCATACCATCCGCATAAACAAGTCTATATAAATAGGACTAGGCGGTTCGCTCTCTTTTAATGTTAGCTTCCAAAATCTTTTCTGTTTCAAAATGTTTCTTGCAAAGACACATACTTCATGTATATCTCGGTATTATTTATTCACGAATTCGTATTTTTGTCCTTTCTCGGGAAATAATATTTCTGCTATCCTTCCAGAAAAGATATCGGATTCTCCCGTTTTATTTCGGAGTCATGTATATTTTTATCTCTTGCTTCGGAGTCAGAATTCCATTTCCGATGAGTGAAATCGGTTTCTCCCCAGGACATGTTTGATTTTACGAATGTGTAGGCAATTTTGGCATGTTCTTTTTTTTTTTTTGGTTGTTGGGAGTTGTGTAGAAAAAAATATTTACATGAACCTACTAAAATATATATATATATATATATATATATATTTTCCCGTTGTATGGACACTTGTTATTTTCGTGTGTTTATATTTTTTACAGCTGTACATTGTCGTATTTCATTTATGTAAATAAAGAACAACCAAATATAAGTCATGAAAGGAGGTTATTGTCCCTTTGGTAGATTTTTAGGCGTACCACATTTGAGTCAAGTCTTGAAAAAACCTCGAAAAAATTTTAAAAGAATTTTAAGGCTAGGATTTTATACACATTGTCACACTCGCAACTAAATATCCTCATTTCTGATTAAGTATGTTTGACTATAAATCACTGTGCCAGCGCATTTGACTGTACGACATCTTATACGCTGGGCACATTAACTATTCATGTTGATCCTTTAATCTCATGTTTTAATTCCGAGATTTTTAAAGCTATTATTAATTTATTAATCTTGCTAAATGCAGTGACCAATTTATTTAATTATTATATTTGTTGTTGATTTTTTAAAATTATACACGGTACTGTTATTTTTGGGCCTGATTACCAAGTGACTAGCGCTCAGTGCCACAAGTTTCCGGTTCCAGTCCCAACTTTGTTTTGGATGTTTGAAATGGTTCGGATTCATTTTAAATCGTAGGTCCCAGTCTAATATGACCGTTGGATTTAGGGCTAGCAACACTACTCCTTAAAAAAAGAAAACATCTGCTGCCTAGGAAATGACCAGTAGACAGACGGCTTCGGTCCACCATGAGGCTGTTGGTCCATTGAAGAACAGTACAATAAAATGATACCATTTCATTTTTGTAAAATGTTTAATTTTGTCTTTGTTAGAAGTTGCATGCATACATTGAGAATGAAATATTGAATCTATAGTTTAAATTTTGATGTTTAGATGAAGCATCAAGTTTGTGTCACTGAGTAGGGTGGTTCGCAGTTAAAATTTTGGTCAAAGAAAAATTTGTCTTTACATCACACTGCTACTTAACTGTATATTATGCGGAACATGGAATCTCATATCAAAACCCACTTCAGAATTTCGTCATTTGTCATTTCATGTATTCATAAAAACTTAAAACCTTTGTTTCATTTATGTAAAATGACTTTAAAATTACAGAGATAATAATAATTCTCTTTTTCCAATCATTTCTTTTTTATTTTTATCACGCACTTATTTTTTCTCCTCAATTTATTATACATATTTCAATTCAGATAAAAAAATACTCCAAACAGCCCATTCTATTATAAGGTATCTTTCGCAGATGTAACCATACTGAGAAATGGTAGGATTTTCAGCTATTTCAGAACACACCAGTATTGCTCAGTCAGTAACTGGTTCAGAGAAAAAGAAACCGTCTCTGTGACTCGTGGAATACGATAGTCGAGGTAGCCAATTCCTGGGTTTAAGGAGGGCAGGATATCTTATTCCAGTCCGTGTGCATACCATCCGCATAAACAAGTCTATATAAATAGGACTAGGCGGTTCTCTCTCTTTTAATGTTAGCTTCCAAAATCTTTTCTGTGAGTAAAGACACATACTTCATGTATATCTCGGTATTATTTATTCACGAATTCGCATTTTTGTCCTTTCTCGGGAAATAATATTTCTCCTACCCTTCCAGAAAAGATATCGGATTCTCCCGTTTTATTTGGGAGCATGTATATTTTTATCTCTTGCTGGGAAGTCAGAATTACATTTCCGATGAGTGAAATCGGTTTCTCCCCAGGACATGTTTGATTTTACGAATGTGTAGAGAATTTTGGCATGCTCCGTTTTGTTTCGGCTTTTTCGCATCTAACTGCTATCATACGGGGAGTTGCTTAGAAAAAAAATATTTACATGAACCTACAAAAATAAATAAACATATATACATATATATTATTTTTTCCGTTGTATAACTACATGTTATATTCGTTTGTTTATATTTTTTGCAATTGTGTATTGTCGTGCTTCTTTTATGTATACAAAGATCAACCAAATATATGTAGTGAATATGAGATTATTCTTCCTTTGGTAGATTTTTAGGCTATCCATATTGGAGTCAAGTATGGGAGGAACTTCGAAAAAATCTCAAAACAGCTTTAAGGTGAGGATCTTATACACATTGTCACACTAGCATAAGAATATCCTCATTTCTGAAGTCAATCATTGTAAGGTACTCTACCAGCGCATTTGACCCTACGCCCTCTTATACGCTAGTTACATTATCTATCCATGTTGGCTCGTTAATCTCATGTTTTCATGTCGAGTTTTTTAACATCATTATTAATCTATTAATTTTGCTAAATTAGGCCCAAGTTTAGTTATTAGGCTCAAGTTTGCATCACTGAGTAGGGTGATTAATTTATTTAATTATTATATTTTTTGTTGATTTTTTTAAAATTATTAATATTTATTGCACGGTACTGGGATTTTTGGGCCTGATTACTGAGTGACTAACGCCCAGGCGCTCAATGCCACATTTTTCCGGTTCGTGTCCCCACAGTGGGTACACCCCCTATGGTTGTTTTGTAGAGGTACGGAATTTACTTTACACCGTAGGTCCCGGTCTAATATGACTGTTGGATTTAGTGCTGACAACACTGGCCTGTAAAAAAAAGAAAACATCATCTGTCTAAGAAGCTACCTCGGCACACCATGGGGTTGTTGGGCCATTGAAGAAGAGTACAATAAAATGATCCATTTCATTTTTGTAAAATGATTTATTTTGTCTTTTTTAGAGTTGCATGCCTACATTGAGCATGAAATATTAAATCTATAGATTGGATTTTGAAGGTTAGGTGAAGACTGATGTTTGTATCACTGAGAAGGGTGGTTCACAGTTAAAATTTTGGTCTAAGAAAAATATGTCTTTATATCACACTTTGACCTAACTGCATATTATGTGGAACATAGAATCTCATCTCAAAACACCCTTCAGAATTTCTTCATTTGTAATTTCCCGTATTCATAGAAACACAAAAATTTCTTTCATTTATGTAAAATGACTTTAGAAACACAAAATCAATAATAATTCTTTTCTTCCTGTTCTTTTTTTATTTTTATCACGCAATGCTTATCTTTTTTCATCATTTTATATTTTATCATATATATTTCAGTTCAGGTCAAAAAAAAAATCCAAACAGCCCATTCTATTATAAGGCATCTTTCGCAGGTGTGACCTTACTGAGAAATGGCAAGATATCCAGCTATTTCAGAACCACACCAGTATTTCTCAGTCAGTAACTGGTTCAGAAAAAAAAAACCGTTTCTGTGACTCGCGGAATACGATAGTCGCGGACCCAATTCCTGGGTTTAAGGAGGGCAGAAGATCTTATTCCAGTCCGTGTGCATACCATCCGCATAAACAAGTCTATATAAATAGGACGAGGCGGTTCGCTCTCTTTTAATGTTAGCTCCCAAAATCTTTTCTGTGAGCAAAGACATATATTTCATGTATATCTCGGTATTATTTATTCACGAATTCGCATTTTTGTCCTTTCTCGGGAAATAATATTTCTCCTATCCTTCCAGAAAAGATATCGGATTCTCCCGTTTTACTTGGGAGCCATGTATATTTTTATCTCTTGCCTGGAAGTTAGAATTCCATTTCCGATGAGTGAAATCTGTTTCTCCCCGGGACATGTTTGATTTTACGAATGTGTAGGCAATTTTGGCATGCCCCGTTTTGTTTTGGTTTTTCTAGCATCTAACTGCTGTCGCACGGGGAGTTGTGTAGAAAAAGAAATATTTATATGAGAATACAAAAATAAATAAATAAATATTTTTTTTTTATTTCCCCGTTGTATAACCACTTGTTATTTTCGTTTGTTTATACTCTTTGCAGTTGCAGTTTATGTATATCAGCAACAACCAAATATAAGAGATGAAATGAAGTTATTGTTCCTTTGGTAGATTTTTAGTCTTTCCACATTTGAGTCAAATATGGGAGAAACCTCGAGAAAAATATCGAAAGGGCTTTAAGGCAAGGATCTTATATACATTGTCACACTCTCATTTCTGAAGTAATGTGAGTAAGTATGTAAGGTACTCTACTGAATATGACTTACTACCTGAGTATTTACTACGTGTGCTCTACTACATGACTGTAAGGTATGACTCTACTATACGACTCTACCAGCGCATTCGATCCTACGCCTTCTTATACGCTAGTTTTATTAATTATCCATGTTCTCTGTTAATCTCCTGTTTTAATCCCAATTTTTTAACATTATTATTTTATTAATTTCGTTAAATGCAGTGACAATTTATTTAATTACATATTTTGTTGATTTCTTAAATTATTAAAAAAATATTTATTACACAATACTGGGATTTTTAGACCTGTTTACCGAGTGACTAGGGCTCAGGCACTCAATGCCCCAAATTTCCGGTTCGAGTCCCATCGGTGCTATGGATGTTTCTAGTGTTTCAGAATTCACTTTAAACAGTAGGTCTCGGTCTAATATGACTGTTGGACTTAGGGTTAACATATCCCGGAAAAAGAAAACATCTCATCTTTCCGAATCTTCGAGTCAGCTCACATCTTGGCCCACCATGGAGTTGTTCAGCCATTGAAGAGTACATTAAAATAATTCGTTTCATTTTTGTAAACTGTATAATTTTGTCTTTCTTAGCAGTTACATGCCTACATTGGGAATAAAATTTTAAATCTAGTTTGAATCTTGAAAGTTATATAAAGGCTCTAGCTTCTGTAACTGAGTAAAGTTCTTCCAAACAACAATTTTGGCCAAAGAAAAATTTCTTCATTTGTCATTTCTTGTATTCATAAAAGCATACAACCTTTCTTTCATTTATGTAAGGTGACTTTAGAAAAACAGAGACAATTACAATTCTTTTTCCAATGATTTATTTTTTATTTTTATCACGCAATGCTTACTTTTCTCTACAATTTATCATACATATTTCAATTCAGGTAAAAAAAAAATAATCCAAACAGCCCATTCCATAATAAGGTATCTTTCGCAGGTGTAACAACACTGAGAAAGGGCAAGAATTTCAGCTGTTTCAGAACACACTAGTATTACTCAAACGGTAACTGGTTCAGAGAAAAAAGAAACCGTGGCTGTGACTCGCGGAATACGATAGTCGAGGGAGCCAATTCCTGGGTTTAAGGAGGGCAGGATATCTTATTCCAATCCGTGTGCATACCATCCGCATAAACAAGTCTATATAAATAGGACGAGGCGGTTCGCTCTCTTTTAATGTTAGCTTCCAAAATCTTTTCTGTGGGCAAAGACACATACTTCATGTATATCTCGGTATTATTTATTCACGAATTCGCATTTTTGTCCTTTCTCGGGAAATAATATTTCTCCTCTCCTTCCAGAAAAGATATCGGATTCTCCCGTTTTATTTCGGAGCCATGTATATTTTTATCTCTTGCTTGGAAGTTAGAATTCCATTTCCGATGAGTGAAATCGGTTTCTCCCCGGGACATGTTTGATTGTACGAATGTGTAGACAATTTTGGCATACTCCGTTTTGTTTTGGTTTTCCGCATCTAACTGCTATCACACACGGGGAGCTGTGTAGAAAAAAATATTAACATGAACCTACAAAAATAAATATATATATTTTATTTTCCTGTTGTATAACCATTTGCTATTTTCGTTTGCTTATATTTTTTGCAGCTGTACATTGTCGCGTTTCCTATATATATATATATATATATATATATATATATATATAGACCAAGAACAACCAAATATAAATGATGAAATGGAGTTATTGTTCCTTTGATAGATTTTTAGACGGTCCAGATTTGAGTCAAGTAAAGTAGAAATCCTACAAAAAAAACCACAAAAGAGCTTTAAGGCTAGGACATTATACACATTGTCGCAATCACAATTCAATATCTTCATTTCTGAAGTCAATGGCTTTAAGGTACTCACTCTACCAGCGCATTTCCTACATTAAGGTAACTGCCAGCACGCTGACGGCCTTGGCCATAATGGGCTGTAGTGACGGAGAGTTAATTAGTTATTGCGACTTTTACACTAAAAGCGTTCATTATATGTCAAAGCAATATAATATTTAATTCTAATTGAAATTTCTGCTTTGTTCTTTGTGTAATATTAAATTTGATAGGTCAATTTTCTTAAAACATAACTTTACAAACAATTCCTCTATTTGTAATATAAAACAAAAACTTCAATAATTATAGCATGTAGTAATCGACGGAAGTATTTTTAATCTCGCAATTTAACAGTAACTCTCAACAGTTTTGATGTATTTGAGTTTGCGTGTGTGGGTATGTGAGCAAAAAAATCAACATACACAACTGTTGAGTGTTAATAGTAAATTTCGTGATTGCGAGATATAATGAATGTTTTTAGTGTAAGAGTCTCAGTAACTAACTCCCCGGCACCACAGCCCATGGTAGGCCAAGGCCTGTGAGGACAGAAAATGAAAAGTATGTTTTTAAGAAATTAAAGTTAATCCTTTTCATCATCTCCGTAAATAATATGCCTTTGTAGAAGTTTTTCATATTTTTGTTGTAAATTTTCGAAGTATCTATGTTGTTTTACTGCACTAAAAGAAAATTAGCCAATTAAAAGATCTTTTGGTTTTAGTGTGACAATACTTCCAAGAAATAATGTGATTATAAATTAAGGGGACGGATTTATAGAAAGTTTAATCACTTATTAATATATACTGTTTCCGAATTAAAGAAATTATTTTCTTTAATAATAATTTTTAAGACAATTAGTAAATTTCGTTTATGAAAGGAAATATATTTAATCGGATCTTTTTCTTACTTTTTCATTGTTATTAAATATTATAATTACCCTTTCAGAATTAATGACGCTATTATATTGCATTAAAAACAACATGATCAGATACGAAACAACATATGGGAACAGAACAACACCAAAATAATTTTTTCCCATCAAAAACAAAACTGAATTAAAGGAAAAAAAATATTATGTAGCAAATGATCACAAAAGGCGGAATCTCTTTTTTATTTCTCTCTCTCAAATACATTCCCACCACTCATTATTTTAACGGTTATGCGGCGACAGGGCGATTAGTGGAATGGGAGAAGTTGAGAAGAGTTTGAAGACTGGCATGGGTACACATTTATATCTGGCATCTGGTGGATGAACATTTTTTCCCATAATGCTATTTTTTTCACGGACAAAATAAAAACATACTTCAACTTTTACTATTCGAAGCTATCTTTTCTAAATGTTCAATTTCATTCGATATATGTAACTTTATTATTAATATCAATTTATATAAAGGGTGTTTAGATAAGAGCTTTCATTTCAATTTGAGCTATTTTTTATGTGTCAAATCTGCTGTCTTTTTTTACATTCGAATAGTAAAAACTATACAGTTAACAAAAAAATGTAAAGATATGGATTAGCACAACATATGGAAATAGCGAAAATTCATTATTAAAAATGGTGAAAATTTTGCAGAGGTAATTTGCAAAGGCCGCAGTATTGTAGAAGACCCTTGTGAAGACCATTGTGATTGTAGAAGACCATTTGCATTTTACACAAAGGTCTTGGTCTAATGTCTTACAAAATTCTTCTGACACAATTGAAGTCAGAAGACAGTAAAAAACGCAACATGTTCGCTGATTGTTTGTGTAATTTAACATAATTGGCACTCTTAATAGTAAAGTTTACTCCAATGAATTGAAGTGTTCAAAGATAATACCAGAGCAGAAATAACAATTGGGCTGAGATGTAATAACATATCCTGAAGAGACTAAACCTGTAACAAAAGCCAAGGCGAATATTAGGCAGGTAATGTATTCCATTATAAATTATATAAATATATAATATATATATATATATATATATATATATTGAAATATATTATCTGCACTATAATTATATAATATAGATATATATATTTATTATAAATCGCCTAATTTGTATATAGGATTGAAATAAAAATATCGCAACTTATTGAAGAAATTGTTATAAGAAGATACCTGAAACTTCTTGTTGGAACACCCTTTATATTGAATAAACAATAAAAACAAATACATTGAACTTTTAATATTACCAGTCACCTATAGTGAATAAGATAGTAATGTAAATCTTCGAACTGTTCATCGGAAATCTTCCATAAATGCTTTAAACTGCCTAAATTCATTAGTAATTTATTATCCTATAAATTATCCTACAATGAATAAGTTAGTTAAAGGTTCCAATTTTATAATTAATTATTTATTCCAAAATGAATGAGATGATAAATATGAATATATCCCACTGTCTAATTTTTTCAAGAATCTGTAATTAATTGGAAAGTAAAATTAAATTTTCGTACTATCTAATTTCAACAAAAATCAATTACTCCATAATGATCAGTAAAAATTAATACTTGAAAATAATAAAACACACACACACACACATATATATATATTTAATGCAGCTGGCAAACAGACATGGACGTCTCGGATGCCTTAAGGCAAGCGCTGCACAGACGTCACTCACTTTGCATTTCCCAGGGGGCGCGTGTAACTTGAAGATAAGCCCCAGACGCGGAGTAACAATGCCCCCTCAACGCTCTACGATCATATTAGACCGGGACCTACGGTTTAAAGTGGATTCCGAACCACTACACACATCCATGGCACCGCCGCGACTCGAACCCGAAACCTGTGGTACCGAGCGCCAGAGCGCTAGCCACTCGCCATTCAGGCCCCATAGTAAAAACATATTAAATATTAAAAATTGCTTTCCTTTCAGTTTTGATGAATCTACACATATTTTACCTTTTATGATAATTTATGGTATAAATAATTATAAAAAACATTTGCAGCCAAATTATTAGGGAATTCGTCAAATGATATTTAGTTTGCCATCTGACATAAAGTAGTAATAATGACATATGGCAACATATATTTAGATTTACTAAATACTAATTTATTCGTTTTCAATTGAGTCATTTATCATTATAACTTTTTTTAACAGATTTTTTTTTTGTTGCAGGAAATTAATTTTAGGGTAATTCAAAAATTCAGATTAATTTCTGTATCTCTTATAGAACATTTTATGACGAATTAAAGTATTATGCAATGTGTTCATTACATTAAAATATTGAGACTTTTAAATTGCCTTCCAAATATGGTCTCATTTATATTCAAACGATAGTCGACTCAAGAAATATATAACAGAGATGCAATTTATAGTTTAGCAATACCACATTAAATTTTATTACTTACATATTTAATTTATGACTGCATTGGGTATATAGTAATAAATAATCGTGTCATCAATATCTGTATAATGGTAAAGCTCTCTGCAAAGCTTTTGCTATATTCCAGAAAAGTTAATAAAAACAGATGCATTAACTTCTTACACCAAACATGTGGAAAAAGTTTCCAATATTTCAGTGATGGTATTCCTCATGCTGGTTTCCTTTATTCGTCTCGGCACAAAAATGGAAGATTTCAATATGAAATATATCAGCGAAACCACGGACAAAAGCATTGAGGATCAGCAGAAATATTACAATATACGTATATATTGCAATATTTCTGCTGTATAGTGTTATTTTTATAGTTTATTAGAATTTTAGGAATTTGAGTTCTATAAAAGTTTATTTTCGTAAATGTATAACAATATATTTAATACTAACTCATTTTTATAAGAATTATAGATTTAATTGCTTATTTGTCTTTGTGTGTTTGTAATATACAAGAAAATATTTCGTTTCCTTATAATAAATTAATGACATATTTAATAAGCCAAAATCTGAAATATTATTAATTCTCTTTTTTGCCAACTTATTAATTTGGAGAAAACTTAGAAATTTAAGGGGAAAAAAATGGAATTTCTGACAACATTATTTGTGAACAATGTTAAAGTAATTTTCTGGAAGTATTTAGAAACTGTAATTGCTCCATTCGTATATCTGGCAATAAATACTACACAGCATCAGCAGCACCCTCATTTTGCTTACTGAACTTCCTCACTTGTGGCCAAGGATTGCATTGTGTTGTTGAAGGTCACACGTGTTTTTTTTTTTTTCATTTTTGTCAATAACTTTTGATATGTATCCTAAAACTAAAAACTAAACTAAAAATAAAATATATGATTGTTACATAACTTTAGTCCAACATTAATAACCCTATTTCGACTTTTCACAATACTAGTTAATTGCTAGAAAGTACTAAAGTGCTGCTGAAATCCTAAAAATAAGCCTAATAAGGCTTGGAACCTTATAGGCTTATTGGAACTATAGGCTGTCAATAAGGTTAGATATTTATATTAATTATTAAGATTCAATATGTTTTCAGAAAGGAATTGAATTTGAGCATTAAAATAACTCTATTGTTAATTTGTAATTTATCTGTTAATATATGCTATTTTATAATATATTATATGTAAAATATATTATTTTTTTGTAATTTAGTAACAATATTTTTTATATATAAAGTATTTATTATCTAACAGAAAAACTGCATTGATCATTTACTAATTTAATTATATTTTGATTATCAAACTAAATATTTACATTTAAACTGCCATTATAAATAAGAATTTGTTAAAATTGTAGAAATTTTTGGTACCAAATTATTCACTATAAGTAATTACACTACTATATATGATCTGGAAATAAAAAGGAAAAATACATATTTTTATAATTGGAAATATGTTTTAAAAATATTTATTTTCATAATTAAAAATAAAATGAATTATAGATTTTAAATTTAAATATATTTTTTTATAATTTATTTTTTTTTAAAGTAAGTTTATTTTTTATTAGCAATGAATATTAAATTATAGTAATCTTTTTCTAGATAGGAGCAGCTCGGTCATCTCGATAATATTAATTCAGATTTTTAAAAAAATAATGCATGTATAACAAATAAAGCAACTTTTACTATATTACAACTTTTGATTTAGTTATTTTGTTTACAAAGTGACTCTAACCCTTTAGGTAAACTTCGATAAATTGTTATATAGTAAAATAAGAAATAAACATTTTTTTTTAGTTTTGAAAAATAAAATACAATGCAAATTCGATAACTACTCAATTTGTATAGGCCCAAACTGATTTTCGCAGGACAACAACAACAACTAATGGTAAAAGTGGCAAAATTTTGATGGAAAAAAAAAAAAAAAAAAGACTCAAACTGCACTTTTGCCAATTTTACATTTCTTACCAATTTTAGAAGCACCATAACATGGCTAAAAAATACTGGAAAAAGGAAAATAAGAAAAAATGCTCTAATAAATGGATTCCAAAAAAGAGCGATTGGATGCAGCGTTCCGTGCTTTCAGAAAATGACAGTCCTCCCCAAAAAACTATAGGAAAACAGGAATGAAAAATATTCCAACATCTCAGCGGACATTGAATTCTCCTGTCCGTTTAAACACGAACTTCTTATAAAAACTTCATCTTATTCTGCAGGTGGTTCAGGTTCTGCATTATGGAAGACATCTCGGAAAAAGAATGTTTTCTCCTTTTTCTTATTTCGTATTTTGATGTGAATCTTTAAATCTATATAAATGCATTGAACTGCTTTTAAATATAGAGAGATGCACTTTTTTTTAAAACGGTTGAATGCTTGGTTTGACAGAAACTTAGATAGAAAAAAGGATTTTTTTCTATCATGAAAGAATGAATTGCGTTGCTTTCATTTGTTTTGGAATTTATATAAACAATTTTATTAATAATATATTTAATAAAACATTAAAAAAAATTATTTATGTAAAAAAAAATTAAGATACATATTCAATAAATATTCATTTTCTAATGAAAACAATGAAGAATTTTTTTGTATCAAATATGTAAATCTTAATTTAAGTACTTGGTATGAAATATGTTTTATTACAAATTCAATCCATATGGCAATGAAGATGTTTTTATGTAAAACTTATGCTGAGATACTTGAATTATGGAAATTTCTTTTTCTAAAAATTCCTAGAACTATGACAAAAATCTTTATAAAACATTAATTTCTTCCAATTTGTTCTTCTTTTTTCATTTACGCCATCGCATTTTGGTTCATTTTGGCTTAATAAAATGAGTGATATATAAGTAAAATATAGCAATTTAAAAGTTCTTTGGTTCTTATATCTTTGGCTTTTAATAGTTTCTTTCATATGAAATTAACTTTTGAGCATGCATTTTTTAAATTTACTTTTGAGCATGCTCAAATGGTTTGAAAATATTTAATCAAAATATTCTCCAACTTCATCAATACATTTCTTTTGTGGATTGTAAAGCATTCTTATGCCAGTTTCAAGGAACAATTTTGATTCATAGTAAATAAATTAAATAAATGCTACTTGGACAGCTATCTTCCTGACTGACAAAGCGTTTATTCTTAGAAATAATCACTACAAATGATTAATAAATTGATAGTCAGTAGAAGACACGTCAAATGAATAAGATGGATGAGGCACAACCAAAATTTTCAAATTATTTATTTTTTGGAATGGAACTTGTGAAATGTGAGAACTTGCGTTATCTACGAGAAGAATAACGCCCTTTCGAGACCTCGATACTGGTTCTGTATGCACTGTAGACAGTAATTCTGCACATTAATTGTTTGACCAATTACCTAGGAAGCTGTCATGGATAATTCCCCTGTGATACCGCTAAACAGTCACCATTGTCTTATACAGATTGGTGCTGGTTTGGTGCAGGTTTAGGCTTTTCATCTGCATCTAGATCCACTGTACTGAGTGTTTACAATTATCATACAATATCCACCTTTCGTCACGTAATGATGCTGTCCAAAAAAGGAACAATTATGAATGATGAAAGAATCTGAAAGCATTGCAATTATTGCTTACCTGAAATTCGTATGGAATCCATTTGATGAGTCTTTTCAACATTTCCAGTGCTGCAAGATGTCTTGAATTTGCTATAATTACTCCAAGATGAACAGCAAGTTCACTAAAAGTTATTGAAAGGTTAGATTTAACTTTGTCCTCAGAACATAATTATAGTAAGCGCCTTTAGATCTTCCATGGGAGTCATTTTTGAAGCTCTTTCTCCTGATATGAGCTTCTGAAACCATCGTCTCATTGTGGAGGTATTAACTGTATTATTCCCAAATGATCATTAATTTTTATTGGTAACAGAATGCCCATGTTTACATTCATAGAAAAAAGATCCATATTTTTTGGATACAAAGTTTCTATGTTTTTAAAATTTTCTTAATAATAAAAAAGTTAAATAGAGTAACAGAGTAAAGTTAGACAGATCACAGAAAATGCAATAAAATTATATATAACTCTGTTATTTAACTTCATTCTGGTATATATATCTATATTTTATAAAACGTTAGCCAATACTGAAAGTTTATTTCATGTAGAAAAGCATATTAAATTGAGACAGTTCAATTCGACTTTGAATCGTAATTGTTCATGTTTAAGTCAGGTAAGGACAGTTGTAGGATGAAAAATTCTATAATTTACTGCTGGCTCACAGAAATGGTGCTCTGTTAATAATAAGATTTTAGATTTACTGTGCTCACTCAGCTTTAAAAAAAATCCAATGAGAAATCTTTCAATTGTACAAAGCAAATTGACTATTTCTCATATTATATATTTATAAATCACTACTGTTTACCAGAAGTGAATAATACTTATGAAATCTATGTTTTTGTCATGTAACCACAGGTTTTTTTAATTTTTTTTTTTTTTTTTTTTTTTTTTTTCATTTTCGAAAATCAATGTGTATGAAACATAAAAAGTTGTTTCTAAAATAAATTATAGTTTAAAAACATTAAAAAACACGCCTATTAGAGTTAATCAAACTAAAAAGTTAAAAAAAAATTGTTAACATAAGAATAAAATTACTGACGAGAAAATTAATGTCACTGTTCTAAAATCTTGGGGTGTTCGATATCAAACGTTATAATTTTTCACTAGTTTCATTCCGAAATGTAGAGTTAGTTAAAAATGTCATACAAAGCACCCCACGCTTTTAGAACAGTGACATTCATTTTCTCGTCAGTAATTTTATCCTTATGTTAACAATTTTTTTTTTACTTTTTAGTTAGATTAACTCTAAAAGCGTGTTTTTAAACTATAATATTTAAATGAGGTCCCGGTACGGTGGACTGGAACTAATGTGTTTACAATATAATTGTGAATAAAACAAAGGCTAAATGCGAATATGTGGATTCGAACAGGGAATCTCCTGATCCGTAGTCAGGCGCGTTATCGGTTGTGCCACTGTCCCACGTAGGTTTGAATGTCTTAGGTACTTCCATTCTATATGGGTTAAATTGCTCTTCATAATTTAACATAAAATCACTAATCCTGGCGATCCTAATCATGATGAGATAATAAACTTATCAAAATATTTTACTGTCGTCGATCCTTGATAAGTCTACAACGTTTAAATTAAATCAGATCGCTTAAAGTAGGGCAAAATCGAGCCCAAAGAATCAGTTACAAACAAACATGCAGGTGAAACTAATAAAAGCTTGTTTAAAACAAGATTGTTCATATTAAATTGCTCATCGTTAAAACGGCGTTAAAAGACGTAAAATATAAAAGCTGAGATACAAATTCGGTAGTCTTTTGTAGCCACTGCTTTTGGAAATGAGGAGAACAATGGAGATTGTGACAATGTGTGTAAAGCATTTTATATCGATGGTCATGTTGTCTGATGGAAGTTTACCGTGTTTTCGCAACCGAGTTTTCAGGTACGACTCAAATACAGGAAGCTACCCATAAAAATATTCTGGTAGGCACTGTCCATTTATTAGTATAGGCAATGCTCCATCCTAACCTTTCTAACTCATAGGATTCTGCATAGGTACGAAGAGAGGTGTGGAAAAAGTAAAATGGAAAAAAAGCAGGAAGCATTAATATCAATCTTTGACTAATAAACTATATGTAAAACGTTTTATATATATAATGTATAAACAATTGAATGTTCTTTTTAAAAAACCTGTAAAACTGAATTAATTTAGTCATCCTTTACTAAAATTTGTAAATATATAAAGGGCGATCAAAAAGTTGCCATTCGAAGGATATACAGTCAAGTTTGGTTGCCAGTCATGCAAAATCACATTGAGCACATAGTCAATCATCCTATTGTTCCTCAAGGGGGAATATATCGCTTTGGAAAAATCATTTTCTGCTCCTTGAAGAAGTTCGAAAACTGCTTGCTACACTTGTATATCAAACAGGAACCGTTGACCTTTCAAGGAATTTTATAACAGATAGAAGGCGGGAAAATCGCATGATTAGAGATCAGGACTGTAAGACGGGTGGTTGAGTGTTATCAACTTTTTAGTAAGTGCAGCTTCTGCTTTACATTAAATATATGGGGGGTGCTATTATGAAGCATAATCACCCCAGTTTTCTTTGGCGTTTCACCTTAATAGCACGTCTTAATCTATCCAGCGTTTCGCGATGTCGTTTCCCAGTGATGGACACAACTGGATCCTTCAAATCACTAATCACGTTGGTCCTGATTGGACGCATTTGGTACTAACGTCCCCATTGTTAATATTTCAGCCATTTTCCACGTATGATTCAGAAATAAACGAATGGCACAAAAATCCCATGCTTCGATGTCGGCATCGGCGACGCGCTAATTTGCATACGCGCTGTAGTAACGCCCTCAAACGTAAACTTTTTGATGCCCACATGTATATCTGATTCAGAGTTACTTATCATGTACCATAAGAACACGATACGTTTTTAATCAAATTATACATTACAAATTGGAACGACTAATCCCATTGGTAGTTAATGTCTGTTGAGGGGAAAAGCGTATGTTCTCGAACATTAAGAAGAATTATCTGGCCTACAGATTTAATCTGTCGATCCATGACACAGATACGGAAGATTTCTGTTTAACATCGCTTGACTGAGCTCTGTAAGTTTGAGACCAGACTGCTCTGTCTTGATTAACAACAACAGATCTTTTTTTTCCCCTTCTTTTTTTATTCGAAACACCGACAATTTGTTTCTAAACAACAAATTCGCGGATGTACCTAAAATATAGGAATGTTTACTTTGTGTTTAGCTTAAAAGACTAATTTTTGAATTATTTCACCAAATTTTAAAACGTTGGCACGTACTTGTATAAATCGGCCATAAAAAAGTTCTGCTTTAAAAAAAAATATATTTTCTGCCTCGGGTGGAACTGGTTTGATAGTCACTTCACCGATCGTGGATGAAATATATTAAATGTTGTAAAATTCTCTGACCATTTAAAATTTCACTGCTCTTATATCTGTAGCAAAAAGCTTACTAATCCTACAATGATTAAGGTGCTTTAAAAGTTTTGAATTAAGGAAAATTTTAATAATGTGACATTAGTGTTTAAAAGTGTTTATTTTGAAAAACAAATTTGTCACATTTTTTCCATATGAATTAAAAAAAAATAAATGTATTTTTTTTATTGTTTGAGAAATGCTTTTCCTATACTCTGCAAGTAATTTATAGCTCCGTATTTTGCTTGGTGTGTGTTTTCTAATAAAAGGTTTTAATTCTTTAATTATTAAATAAAAATGAAAGTTCAGATGAAAACATTTAAAATATTTTAATACATTAATAGTTGCCCTAAAATTTATATTCTATATGAAAAAATATTTATGAAATAACTGGAATTTATTACGAATGTAAATACATTTTTCAGATGATTAAAACCATGATGTCGTGGCTTCTTTAATATAAAAGGTATTTCATTAAGACAATTGTTTATATTTTAAACTATTAGAATTTTTTACTCACAGCCCAGCAAATTTCTATTCTTCAGTAATTAACATAAACTCCGTGAATTTCGTAAATAAGTAATTGTGTTCTTCAATTTCATGAATATACATAATTAGGCAAACGTTTTCATTATTCTTCATATATTTTAAACTCGTTTAGTGCTAGTTAGTTTTAACTCTAGTGCGTTAATTAAAGTTCAACTTCTAATAAACAAATATAAAAGCTAATTATTATATAACAATACTTTTTTATAGATAAATGATTACGTATAACAATTTTCTGACTCAAGTCAATGAACAGTACATTGCTTTTATGCTAATGTAAGCTACAACACACAACAAATATAAAATAATTTAATTCTTTATTAATGTCACATCCAAAGTAATGTTATTTAATAGTAATATTATGAGAAAAATATAATTTTCTTTCAATACAATTAACTACATATTTAATGTTAATATGAGAGATTTCTAGCGAATTTAGAATTTATTATAATATACGGAGGTTTCAGTTAGCTTGTCAATTTATATAAAAAAAATAATGAAGATCTTATTAATTAATAAAAGATTTTGCTTTAATTTGCATTATGCCAATATTTATTTTAGATAATTAGGATTTTGCAGTATGCGTAATCACTTTAAGTGAGTTAATAAATTTAGTTTTCCATTAATTATAAAGGACTATTTTTGGGAGCATGATAGCTGATTGGCTAGCGTTGAGGCGCACGGTACAACATCTTTCGTGTTCGAGTCCTGGTGGTGCCATGGACGTTTGTAGTGGTTCGGAATCCACTTTAAATCGTAGGTCCCGTAATAGGATCGTAGTGCGTTGTGGTATTCACGTCCATAACGTATATTCAGGATATCGTGCTCCCTGGGTAATGCTGAATGAGTAACAGTAGTGCAGCCCTTGCTTATGGCATAAAGATTAAGTGTCTCTGTATTGCCGGCTGCATTATAACAACAACATAAAAGACTATTTAAAAAAATTTATTTATGTATTTAAGGATTTATTTTTCATAATAGACATTATCGAGTTTTAAAAAAAAATTAATAAATAAAGCTTATTTTCTCCTCTAAATATTTAATTTTTGAAGTTAAAATGAAATTTAATTTATAAATTTTTAAAATTTTAACTACTGCCTATGGATTCATACAATAGGGATATTGTGAGTCGTTAAAATAACATTACGTGACATTCGCTTGTGTCTGAGATAAATAATCTTTGGCCGAAGAAACAAAACAGAAGATTCGTCCAATAGTCCGGAACAGACAACTAATCAGTGATCCGTTGTTACAGCTGTTACGCCTGTGAATTATCTGCCATGATACAAGTCATTATATCGGCAGAAAAAGGGACATTCGTCGTCTGCGATTGTCACATCTCAACGCGGCAGACTGGCCAACAAAGCGAACAGAAAATTTACACTCAACAGATGGTATGCATTGATAAATGCTTGGCGATTTGCATCAGTCGATTTGTATGTGGTAGAGTAAAATGGGATAATCTATTTCTAAGCGATTCATTCAATTTTGTCTTTGTACTTAAATGTTAATGGAAATAAAATATAATTTATTTTCTTGATAAAGTGATCTTTAGTTTTTCCATCTAAAGTGTTTTTTTGACAGACATAAATTCTTATCTTTTTTAGTATTATATTATATTGATATAAAAATGAAGATAGAAAGTAGTTAAATAAAATTTTTAAAAAATATTAAAAACATTTAATTGCGTACATGTTTGTTTTTAAATTTTGATATTATATTATAACAATAATTTATTTTGCATTATATACTATTTAATAAGCCATAAAAGTTTTATTTTTGAAAATAAATATAATAAGAAAAATATTAATTTACATAGTAATAAACTATTAAAATATTATTATAAGGAAATAAATTCAATATTGATATAATTATTTCGAAGTAAGAGTAAACAAAATATTTAGTAAATAACTAGTTTCATTTATCTCAAAAAATCCACTTAAGACCTTGATAGAATACTCACGGAGACATCGAATGAAAGATATATTTGATATGCGATCTATTTCAGATATTTTCGCTAATTTTAGATCTTGTATTTTATGAGTATAGCTTAATTAAAAGAACCTAATTTCAGTTCATATTAAAAAAGGGGTCGGGTATTATTTTTTATTAATAATTTGAAAATTAAAAACTATTGAAAAATAACAAATTATTACATAAGAAATTATAACTAATGTCAAATAATTATACGTAAAATTCTTTATAAATTTTACAGAAAATAAAGGATTGACATGTTAATAAAATATTTTATTAACATGCGAATCTTTAATTAACTATTAATATGTCGCCAAACCGTATATATCTAACAATTAACATGTCACCAAAATATATACCACATCACCATGCTGTCTAACAATTAACATCTCACAAAACAAGATATATATTAATTATCTGGAAGGTTGTATTAAACCTCCCAGATAATTAATATATAACCAGTTTTAAATAGCTTTTCAAGTTGTTGTTGAACAACTTGATTCTTGATTGTATTCACATTTTTTTTATGGATGTGTGGACTTCGTGTACCACTAATGCATGCCGTGAACAACTTACCGATCTGTAATGAACAGGAATATTGCCTTCCGTTGTGGGCTTTCAAGGTAGCAACCTCACATTTATTCGTTGCACGAGAAAAAACCCACTAGTTTTGTTGACTGCAGATGATAGATGTTTTACACATATTGCCATAAGCGCTATCATGTCTCCTCGTTTATGACAGTAGTTCCTTCAACTGACGTTTTCAGTGGTTTTGAAGATGAACCTTTCTTTAGGTTAGCTGCGCAAGACAGTACTGGGCTACGAATCTTTTAATTACGAATCTGGACTTTTAATTGAATTGACAAGAATATTGAATAAATGAATAAATGATAAGTATATTAAATTATAACGATAAGCGTATCACTAACACAGTCCTTAAATATCGTTAAGACTATAATTAACAAATATACAACGGTTAACAGAATCAAGAATATTAATAGAGAGTTTTTGCATACCGTACGTTAGTTACCGTAGGACGTCCGTTAGCTTTTTCTCCCTAGCGCGCATGCTCATAGGAAACTAAGAATGCGCGCTAGGGAGAAAAAGCTAACGGACGTCTTACGGTAACTAACGTACGGTATGCAAAAACTCTCTAATATCTGACATAACTATTTCGTTTAATGTTGGCAATAAATTGAACCAAAATATATGTCTCGATTGATAAATATTTGACGTAAAAATTATTATTTTATCCACTATATTAATTACTTAAAATTCCTTATATTTGTTGCATTTTCTGGAGAATTTTACAGTGCTATAAATTGCTTTTGCCTAATCCTTCTTTTTACTGTTGTATAATTATTTATTCAGTTCTTAAAGTTCTCAGTGTTGCGCTCATCATTATTAAATTCAAAACAAAAATGAAAGTATCATCAATAATAGAGAGGTTTTGCATAGCGGAAGCCACCCGCTTTCACTTTTCCCGCTATTTGGCGCATGATACCACTGCGCATGCGCTCGTCAGAAACGGTCATTTAACGGGAAGCTTAAAATGAGTTTTTGCATAGCGTCCGCTTTCACTTTTCCGTTAAATTAAAACAGCGCCAAAACAAAAGCTCGAATACGAGGAGCTGAGTGATGATATAGAAGTGCAAATATCCAGTTCTCGATAAGAAAGATTTAACAAATGTAGATTTTAATCGTTTTTGTCAGAGAACATTTTTTTTTATTAATTATATATTTTTAATACAAAAAAATTGCAAAATGTATTACATATATGCTTATGCTCCATTTGATAATTGCTATTAATCTTTATGTGACAATCAGGCAGCACGAAATGGTAAAAGAAATCAATTATAAAAATATGCAAAGAATAAAAAAAAATGTAAAAAAAGAACGTTTCTATTTGCAGCTGCTTTGTTATGACTAGCATTGTGGTTTTTGTTTCAATTTAAACATCTGCTTTTCTCTCCATCTAAAACATCTATTCATTTCGAATAAAGATAGTGCGGAAATAAAAGGCTGATTAAAGTTAATTATTCCCTGAAAATATATACTAAAAAAATATATTTTACCTTTAGACGTAAGTAATAATTTAAAGAATGCAATTTTAAATAACGCAATTAAATGTATATACATGTTTACTTAATTACTAAAATTCTAATAATTGCTTATTTTAAATTTTGAAAAAATTCTCTATCATGTTTATGCTAATGAAAAATATATTATGCAGATATTTCCAAATTAACTATCTGTTTTTTAGATATTTCAGTTATTTTTCTTTCCTATTTTTTGTAATTCAAAAGGCTATTTAAATTGATAACCTGTACCTGTAATTTGTACTTGTTAAAATGCTGCATGATTTTAGATTCAGATATATATTTAGTAATGTTATATGTTTGTTTAAATTATTAAAAGTATTGCAGTCGTAATTGTTTTTAAATACTTTTTTTTAATTAAAATATAATATTAAAATAAAATTGTGTTTCTGTTTTTATGAAACAAGACTATTATATACAGATGTTTAGTGGTTTCATTGGTAGTAAGCATTTACAGGATAATTGTACAAAATCTAAACTACATCATTAACAAAAGTGAATTAAAAATTCATTCTTTCTAAATTTCTTATAAAGCATTTGCTCATTGAAGATTATACATATAACAATAAAAAAAAAAACAGTAATAATAAATGTAAATTTAAAATTTTACTTAAAAATTGGTGAACAAAATTTGTTTTGATGATTAGAAGCAAATGTGCTATGAATGAACACGACTAATTTTAATGTTACTTTATTTTTCATATGTCTAGTTTTAAGAATATACAATTATAAATTTATATTAATTTAAAACAAACAAACAAAGTAATTTTTTATTTAAAAGTATATTAAAAAGCTATTTGCTATAAATAATTTGTTTTAATTGTTAAAATTCTGATATTAAAATATTTTTTAATTTTATAACTCTTTTATTTTTATGCTAATTAAAAGTACTGTAGAAATATTTTCCATTTATTAACCTGCTTCTGTTGGTATTTTAATTTTCTATTCCTATTTTGAATTTCATATCATTATTTAAGAAATAATTTGTAAATTATATTTGTTACTATGAAAAAATTAGCATTTTTAATAGTATAATATTTAAAAAAAGGGTGCGCAGAAGATCTACCTCCCCGTGGTGCACCTGTAACATTTTTTAGTGGCTAAAAGACCTGCAACTTGGCATTATTGTTAGATTAATGAACTCTGTTTCAGCATGTTTTGTTGTATTATTTCTTGTTGTTGTATGTTGCATATATTTTTTTTTTCGTTGTTCCTTTTTTGCTAATAATAATTTTTTGCTTTTTTGCTAATTTATAATCTGCCATTGGAAATAAAAAAAAATAAAATAAACTATATATAAAATATATCCATTTTGTGCCCTCCTGTTTTAACTTGATTATATTAGTATGGATTTATTTTTCTGAATAAACTTTTTATATTTTGAATTGAGTGTCATAATAAATTGAAAATATACACAGATAAACTAATGTACTATTAAATAAGTGCTAAATAAATTTGCTTGTTTATTTTGAAAATTCTTTATTTAAGAAAACAACATATAACAAGAAATATGCTTTTATTTATTTTCATCCTTAATATTAGTTACTTTTTTAAAGATTTGATTTAATTTTATATGTTTGTCTTTTTTGGATTACAACTTTCTGTTTCATTTCTTATAATTTTTCTCTTTTTATGGGGACTGTATTTTTGTAATGGTATAAGAGTTAATAATTTTTAACTTCTTTAAAAATCTTTCTGCTGTCTGCAAATTAAAAGTTAAGTAGTAATATATAACTGAATCGTTACAATTTTTTTTTTCTTGCATGCTTCATGTGAAATTATTAATTTATTTTATACACCTTTATAATAAATTGCAAGAGTAAATAAATTTACTATATTGTTTCTTAATAAATTTGTTTGCTTTGTTAGAACATTTTTCTTTATTTAAGGAAATGGCATATTGTAAGAATCAATTTTAACATTTTCATCATAATTATGTAAAGATTTTCAAAAATTTTACTAATCTGTTTTTTAAAGTATGTCATGAATTAAAAAATAAAATTAAAATTAATTGAATTTAAAATTAATTCAGGTTTCTTAAATCTCTTTCATAGTTGTTATACATTACAAGAAATGTTCATTTAAAAAATATTGCTTCATATATTCTGAAATATTTAAATACAAGAAACTTGCACAAAATTATATGTAAATAATAAGTAATTTAATCAAAATTTAAAAAAGTTGTACATAAATAAATCTATAAAATACATACATCTTTTTAATTAGTAATGAAATTGTTCACTAAAGACATGTCAATACAAAACAAATAGCAATCTAGTTGCTAATAAACAAATACTTTTTTTGGCAAATGATTTTTTGGTGGTACATTAGCTTATTAGTCGACTCAATCTACCATCTATGTCATGAAAATGAATATGAATATGTAAACAGTGATTATATCATTTAATGTTCCATTCTGAAATTGGCATATTTTTTATTCTCAAAGGCCTGTTAAAGAAATGTAATTTATAAAACAATCAAATTGTGAAAAAATATTTTCTAGTTGTCATTATCTTTATTATTAAAAATGGAGGAGTGGGTGAATTCTCACACTCCTGTAAATTGAAAAAAATATTTTATACATCTTAAAATTTAATATACATGAATAATATAAATGATCTAGAATTTGGAATATTATTCAGGTGGGGGGGGGGGTATTCTTCTCTGGAAATTAATCTTAATGTTAAATAGACCAATATACAATAAAAAAAATTAAAAACTATTCGTAATATAATTCTAATAAAACTGATGAATGGATAAGGAGTTAAACGTATTAGGAAACGGGGTTAACAGAAATTAAACACTTAATTAAAATAAATTAAATTATTTTTTAGACTAGTCTACAATCTTGTACTAGAAGAAATGTGTTTAGGTGTAATTAAAAAAACATTTTTATTTATCAGCGGAATCATCAACGAGAAAGAGCAACAAAGACACATATACGATCTTCTACGAATCACGAAAGTAAGTTTCCAGTTTATTTTTTATATTAAAAATATTCTATAATGTAGTTTAATATATAAATAATAGTATATTTTATTATATTTAATGCTAATTAATTCTAAAATTCCCATGATAATCTATTAAAGCTTAATCGATTTTCATTCATATAACATAAGTTTTGCCTATAATGATGTTTGAGTATCTAACTACAAAATATATTTAAACATATGAGTGAAAATTAATTAAGTTTAAACAAATTATCATGAGGATTTTAGAATTAATTAGCATTAAACATAGTTATGTTAAGAAATTAAAACTACATTATAGAATATTTTTAATATAACAAATAAACTGGAAAACTTACTTTCGTGATTCGTAGATCGTAATGTGTGTTCGTTGCATCATCGTTGATGAGTCAGCTGATTAGTAAAAAAAAGTATTTTTATTTAAGATTAATTGCTCGTACATTTCACATTTTTTCTTTGTACAAGATCCTAGACTAATCTAAAAAATATTTTAATTTATTTAAATGAAGTCTATGGCGTTTAATTTCTGCTTTCCGTATTTCACAGTTAGTCAACTCCTCATCTATTCATCAGTTGTCAGCCATCTTTGTATATTAGAAATGCTTTCAACTGCTTTCAAATCGCATGCGCAGTAGTGCAATATTACAGATAAGCATGCGTAATAGTACAATGTTTCCTATGAGCATGCGCGCTAGGGAGAAAAAGCTAACGGACGTCCTACGGTAACTAACATACGGTATGCAAAAACTCTCTAATAATATCTCATAAACCATAAATGCATTTAGATTTAATATTAAATTGAACTATTGTACACATAGTTTGATAAAAAATTAGTATTAAGACACCTTTTTGTAACTATTTTGCGTAAAAATGTTAACGCAGTTACATAAAATATTTCAATTATTCTCTTATAATCAATTAACTTGAATTACATAAATTTAAAATTGTTCTGTATTTAATAAATATTTCTCTAAGCTGATATGCTTTTATTAAAATATTAAAGTATTAGTTGAGTTTTTGATATTAACAAAATTTTCTTTACATAAGAAAATACACGAAGTAATGAATTAAATAGTATATGCAAAATAGTATTGTTTTAAATAGTATATATAAAAATAATGTTTAAAGTGTACGTGAAAAAGGCAAGAGATAAAAAAATGAAAATTTCGTGTAATAATGAGTTTGCATCTTAAATAATATTGCAAAGTTATAATTAGGCTAGTTTTGTCAGTATTAAGTGATTATTTTTCAATATTAAATATTATCAACCATGGAATTTAAATATCTATTCAAATTACGCAATGACTGTCTCTTTACATGGAAGACAAAATCAAATTTTAAATAAAAATGAAATAGTTGGATTATCTTTTTTAAGTATTCTAATAGAAACATACTTACTTACCATATTTAATGTTTAACTTTGATAGTAAGTTAGAAAAAATATCTTCTAATCATCTTTCTCAAACAAAATCAAACATCATCTTTCAAAACTTGCAGAGATTTCTCTACCCATCACTTAAGGATTTTCTTTTCTCCAAATACAAATCATCAAAGTCGCATATGTGAACACAAATCTTTGTTCATTTTTGCCGATTGTTACTTCTGATGAATCATTAGCTCTTCGAATCTTTTTTGGAATTCTTTCAGATGTTTCTCTTTTCTAAACAATAAGAAGAAAAAGGCTTCTAATTTCAAAGTTGAGTTTGTTGTTGAAACAATTGTTTCTTAAAAAGTGGAGTGCTGAATTTTCATTCAAGTTTCTAGCTACTCGAAATTCTTGTGTAATATTTCTTTTATTTCCCTTCCCATTCTGTTTTCGTTTACTTTAATTTTAACAAATTAAAAATTCTGTGCGTTTATTTGATATTCATTGGATAGTTAAAAAAGTATTTTGAATATAAAGCAAGAATGTTATAAACATAGGAATAGAAATTTCTATAATGGATATATTTTAAATGTGTTATGAAGTACAGAATTAGTAATATTCCTTCAATGTCGATCAATTAAGTCACTAAATATATTGTCTACTTTATAATGAATTAAAATACTACTTTATAATTATTAAGCTAATAAAATTGCCTTTAGTACCCTGGTACCAGAATAATGTCCCCTCTGCCATTTGAAGTTGTATGCATGTATGGAATTTACACCACATGAGTCAGCGCATGTTACCACATGAGTTGCAACAATTTTAGTCATTGAACAGATAAAATAAAACCAAATATTACAGTATATCTTTAATTTAAATACATTATATATGTATATATATATATATATATAATGTTGATGAATGTAGCATCACAGATGACTAAACATTCAGGTACAATCACAAAAAAAAATAATTACGACATATATATAAAAACAATTACACAATAAACAAATAACATATTAATAGCATAGGCGTCGTTACCGCTTAAGGCCCAACTCCTCGTTCACCATACCCATTTCACTACTCTCAGATAGCGGAGTTGTAAGCTTTTGCTTGGAAATCAAGCGCCATCTAGTTACCATGATAACTTGTAAGCTGATGGTACTGCCATCTAGTGCGAAAACAGGTGTTCAATAAATGGCGTCTAACACCACCGCCTTCACATATATATATATATATATATATAAAATATATTTATATATATTTATAGAAAATATCAGATAATTGAATGTATTTATAGAAACATTCAAATATTTGAATGTATATATATATATATATATAATATGTTAAGACTTTAATTAAATTCATTTTAATTTTTAAAAAATAATAAATATTTCTTTCACTATTATATTATTAATATTTTTTTAACTTTATTGGTCTCCATTAATCATTCATAAAACTTCATTTATCAGCCACTGAAAGTTATTAATTTCAAAAATCATTTTTCTTTTATATTTTGCTACATGTTAGAGAAAACCAAATAAATACAACAGAAATATCCATGCAGAAAAATCATTTTTATTTATTATTTTTACTCTGAGAAGTCTGTCAAATAAAATATTTTCTACAATCTTTATTTTAACGTGTTTTGCAGAATGCATGATATTAAGACATTTCATTGTTATTTTTGATTATAAATCAGGAATTGTAAACATATTTGTAACAAAACTATAACCATTATTTAGAGATTTTCTTAAAAATGCGAATATCCAAAAGTTAATAAATCATTGCCATTTAAATCGTTTCTTAGAATATTCAAATATGTTCATGATGTTTATGATAAATTTAAAAGGATAATTGTTAATAATTAATTGTATTATAATGATTTAATTGTAACGCAATTAAAAAACTAATCATTTATAATGATAATTTAAATAATATAACAAATTATAATGAAGTTACATAAATTTTATAAAAAAATATAATTTCATTGATTTAGATGTATTAATTAGATACAAAAAATAATTATATTTTAAATTTAAAAATTATTTACCTAAAATTTAAAAAAAATCATACATAACCATTATTTGATGATTTATTCTTTCTTTTTTTAAGTAACTGTAAAAAACTTCGTTGTTAACTGGAAAGGAAAATCTTTTACATAAATATTAATTTAATAATAGTTACTAAGCAAAACTGTACATACTGAAGTATTAATCATGACATGCAAACTAAAATGTAAAAGTATAATAATTTTGATTTTGTAAAGTTCTTTTTTGTCATAAAATTCTCTTATAAAAAGAATAATAATTTTTAAGAGATGATCAAATAATAGGGAACTATTAAAGAGTAATTAATTGTTTACTCTAACAGCAACACAACTAAATGAGCAAAAAAAAAAAAAAAATCTTCCAGACTAAGAAAATCAGTAGAAAGCAATACATTAAAGCCATTCTGGGTAACTAGTACAAACTGCATAACTGTTATGTTTATATATTTTTATGTAAATAATTTTGATATTCATATATCTAAAACTAAGCATAAGAGAAATTATCCAAAAAATGAGTAACAAAAAAGATTTCTTTCTATTTCTAAGAAGATTTTCTTCTTTCAAATTTTCCACATATGGCAGCCCTACGGAGAATGTCCCTTTTTTATTTCGTTTATATTTATATATTTTTTTATTTCATTTTTAGTGTTATATATTTCTTTACAATGTGCGTCTAGTATCATTATTATTATATTATCTATGTTTACATGTAAGAATACTAGTAAATACAATAATAATAACTCCTTATGTTTCAATTTTTCACTCCAAAATATGTCTATAGCGTGTCTAAATCTAATATGGGGATATATAATTTTATATGCGACCAGCGGAATTTCATGCATTTCCAAAGTGGCCCTCAAGATCATTAGGTTGGCCACCTGTGGTCTAAATCAACATCGTCACCCCTCGTATTTGAATTCCCATCGTTTCTGACTGTAAAAGATGTCACCCATCAATTCGAACTTGAGGTGTCCTGCATACTATCTGCTCATGTTGACAACAGACCACGAATAACGCGTAAGTTTGAAATCAGATTTGCTCACTCGCTGGCAGCTGCAGACCAAGCTTAGGAACCCTCTTGTGTTGATTTTGCTGTAAAATTATAACTAATTTTAAAATTATTTATTATAATCAATTACTAATTATATGAGTTTCAGGTTTTGTTGAAAAAATAAATCGGGAAACATGACACAACTGTAGTTTAATAAAACGTATACTAATGTTAGAAAAATTATATTATATTTTATTTTTACTTCTTTTAATTCTGTTGCACAGATCTTTGATTGATAATGCGTTAGCCATAATACAGAATTCCATTACAGAAAGTATTTTTTTTTATCTGTACAATATTTATTGTATAAAACACGTTCAATATAGAAATTTGTTACATTTTAACATTTTTAGACATTAAACTTCACATCTGTTTTTATAATACACACACAAGTCAACAGAATTCACACACTAGATAAATATAAATACAAACCTTTTGATTATGACTTTTGCTCATGCTTACTGCAAAAATAAAATAAAATCTTTTTTGAAACATTTATTCAACTATTTTAATGTATATACGAAAATATTTATTTGCCTTTTTATTTATTATGTAAATAATAATCTGCATATAAATATATATATTTTAAGGGGGATAAATGGGAGCCAATTTTAGGTTTAAGTATAGTGAATGTTATGAATTTGTTATGTAATTTGATTGCGTTTCTATGAAGCATATGAAAAATATGTACATATAGCAAAAAAAGTTGTGGCTTTTCATGCTTAATGAATCGTATTTATAATTTATTTTTTTCTTTCTATTATATTTTTATTCTCTAATTATATTTTTTGTGTTCTATTCAAATACGTTTTCTTTCCGTTTATATATATATATATATATATATATATATATATATATA
>BPLQ01008955.1:0-29030 GCA_021605075.1 Caerostris darwini
TTATTAAATTGAATATTTCCATATAATTTTTTTTATGTTTGTGAGTGGCATTTGGTACTAGAAAATCTTGAATGCCCTTTACATAACAGTTTAATAACATTTTTAGTTTTTGTAGCTAAGTTGCTAACATTGTTAGTTCTATAAATTATTCGTTAATATATATATTAATGTGTAATATATAGCTACAAAAAGTACAAAATACAAGTAAATTAATTTAAAATATTTTCAGGACGTCCGCTTCATCATAAACTTAGAATACTTTTCACAGTAAACCTTACTCTAAGCATAATTAATCATGTGACTAAATTATTGTATAATAAATAAATGTAACAGATATGTTGAGTCCTACTGAAGATTAAATATATTTCCCGTAACTTATAACATCCAATCTTTGAGTTACATCCAGTAACTGATACTCTGAATTAAAACAACAAGAGAATTCTTACCATTAAATAGGAGCTTTCTGTGTAACCCATCCTTCCCGAGGGAGACCTCCCTTACACATAACATGTGATGTGATTCCCCCAGAATTCATTGGGTTCTCCTCAGTTTGCTGGAAGCTGTAACGATGCCAAAACTAATCTCACCCATAGCGATTGCCCCGACTTCTCACAGGGTTTCATTGATGAGATAAGGAATTGGTATGGCGTGGTGGCCGAAATCAATGGTCAAACTGCATGCACCAAATTAAATCCGTTTGGAATCTGAGGATGGATTGGTTAGCACGATGAGAAATGGAGTCGCCTTTTCATAAATTTATTTGGATTTAATAAATAAAATAATGTATTCAGATTCAGATTAAAACAGCTAATAAGTGAAAATGAATGACGAAAGATGATAAATTATTGAAATAAAGCTTTATCTTCGGCATGAAAGGATTTGCAAACTTGCGAAAAATTCAGTGGTAACTTAACAAGAATAGATTGCGACACTACAGTTTTCACAAGAATAAATTATGAATTTAGATAAATCATGTCAGGTTCTGTTAAATGATAAAAGTTTAACTGTTTATCATAAAATAAAATTATTTATATGATATAATCATTAAAATGTTTAAGTCTTCGATGTTTGAAATGTAAAAATTAAAATAGCAAAAAAACGTAATCACAGCGTATCATTTCTTTCCGATATAGGAATGCTCACCGAATTCCTTCTGTAACATTCTATACGTTTCCACAAACAAAGTTTAATACAAGTTCTTTGCTCAATTAATTCAGATATTTCAAAAATTGCAGAAATCACTTTTAGCGTCTCACAGAGCCAAGTGTAACTCAAACATTAATGAATATTTTGACTTGAAATTTCACACAGATATTAAGGACAGTGCGAGCAACCTAAAAAAGAAAAAAAATTGAAATTACATATCCGGGAAAATTTAAATTGGAAATTGTTTTTACTTTTTGGGCACATTAATATATATGTCCGTCAGTATTTATGTTTCTGTTTTGCTTGGCCCTCTGCTCCTACATAAATTGAACTTTTTCTGTAATATTTTTTACTCGTATGACAATAGCAGTTAGCAGATTCATTTCTATTATAGTTTCGTAACTTTGTTGGGTTTTTTTTTTGTAGCTATACATTAATGTATAATATGTAGCTACTAAATATAAAAAATACAAGTAAATTAATTTTAAATACTTTCAGGATAACTTTTCACCATATACCTAGAAACCATTTCACAGTAAACTTTATTCTATTCGCGATTAATCTTTTGCTTGAATATTGTATAATAAATAAATCTAACAGATATGTGGAGTCCTACTGAAGATTAAGTATATTTCCCGTAACTTATAACAACCCGCCTTTGAGTTACATCCAATAACTAATACTCTGAAATGGAACAAGAGAAATTCTTACCAATATGTAGGAGCCTTCTGTATAACACATCATTCCCGAGGGAGAACTCCCCCATACATAATATGTGATGTGATTGCCCCAGAATTCATTGAGTCTCTCACCAAAGCTCTTTGGTTTGCTGGAAGCTGTAACGAAAGCAGAACTAATCTCACCCATCGCGATTGCCCAACTTCTCACGGGGTTTTATTGATGAGATAAGGAATTGGTATGGCGTGGTGGCAGACATCAATGGTCAAGCGGCATGCACCAAATTAAATTCGTTTGGAATTTGAGGATGGATTGGTTAGCACGATAAGTATTACGCCCGTGGTTAGATTGATGGAGCTTCAATTTCATAAATTTACTTGGATTTAATTAATAAAATAATATATTCAGATTCAGATTAACACAGCTAATGAATAAAAATGAATGACGAAAGATCTGAAATTATTGAAAGGAAGTTTTTGGGCATCAAATTATTTGCATATTTACGAAATCTTCAATGGTAACGAAAATACATTGAATACATTGTACTCTTGTTGATACACAATACATTGTTACAATAAATGTTTTACAAAAATAAAATATTACATTCGATAAAACCTATCAGGTTCTGTAAGACATTAAAAGTTTCACACCTAAAAAGTTTACTCCTTTTAAAATAAATTTATTTCTAAGAAATAACTATGCAAATGTTTAAATCTCCAATGTTTGGAATGTAAATATAAAATTGAAAAGAAAAGTAATCATAAAACTGTAGTGTGCATATTGCACACCCATATTGTAACTGGGTGTGGTTGAGTTGAGATACTTGAAACACAGATTGGAGAACTCAGAGCTTTTTTTCTACAAGCAGAAACACCACACAAAAACGATTACAGACATACGATATTTAACACTTTAAAGACGTATAATTATAGATTCGTATAAGGATTCCACTTCTGGGCCGAAAACCCTTTACTCAGCTACGTGCAGGATGCGCAAACTATATTTCATCTTTGGATGATAATCTACGGGCAAACTAATAAGCAGGATTTCGTTAAGTATATTTCTTCTCGGGATGAGTTACTATAAAGTAAATTTCTATAATGTTTATAAAAACTATAAAAATAAATATACATAAACAATAAACTAAATTACTATATGTTTTTCAACAGAAGCACGTGGTTGTGCTCGTCTCAAGTCTCGAGGCTGACTGACCATTTCTCCTAAATGCCAAAGGGTGCTATTATTTCTGTAAAAAGAAGCACGGCTTACAAATTTTTTTTTTTTTCGCAAATGTTCTTTCATTTAATTATTCATCTATACATTTGTTGTGGATATAATTTTTATACTCTTAACGAACATAATAGTTTACAACGTAGCTGCTCTTTATCATATGGATCAACTTGCAATCCTATTTTTACACTTTAAAAATTAATCATAAAAATAATAATTTTATAGATAAAGTATGCATTTTTTTCTTCTTATTTTTGAAACAAAATTACTTAAATGTTGCGAAATTTTTGAAAATTATCGTATGATTAACAAACGTAATTTCGCTACGTCCTTAAAAAGTTAAGAAGTTATTTAATAACAAATGAAAAAAAGGCTTGACAATATTAAAATATTATTCACAGTACTTTATATGTAACAATTAATAATTAAAGATTAATTCAATTTATGAAGTTCAAACTATAAAAGAGAAGTACCTATTAAATATTTTTCATTATATGCACTGTTCAAGTAAATTTATTCAATATGTCTTTCAAAACATTTTCATTTGTTTGTACGATTCTACAATTAATAAATTTATATATATATATATATATATATATATATATATAATATGCCTTCTTCTTCATTGGCGAAAACAGCTCCATAATACGCCAAGGCCGTTTGCTTACTGGCATATTTCGAGACTGAAACGAACCACTACAACTACAAGAAACCCCTACAAGCAAGATTATGAACCACTACAAGCATCCATGGCACCGCTGGGATTCAAACCTCCTGTGGCACAGATTTCTAGTCACCAGGCTATCCGGTTTCATACATATACATATATATATATAGACCTGAACGCCGGGCACGGCTAAAAGCATGGTTACAGCTAACTCGGTATAATTTGTTCAGAAGAATTGGTTTTAGAATTAAAAGTAAACTTATATGCCGAAATTACTTATATACACTCGTATGTTGGTAATTATATATATTGGTATTGATATACGATTAAAAATATAGTTATATATCAAAATTACTTATATATATTGGTAATTTTGATATATACACTGAAGTGACAAAAGTCATGGGATACCTCTTAATATCGTGTCGGCCCTCCTTTCGCCCGGCGAAGTGCAGCAACTCGACGTGGCATGGGCTCAACAAGTCGTTGGAAGTCTTCTGCAGGAATATTGAGCCATGCTGTCTCGATAGACGTCCATAATTGTGAAAGCGTTGATGGTGCAGGATTTTGGGCACGAACAGACCTCTCGATGATGTCCCATAAATGCTCGATGGGATTCATATCGGGCAATCTAAGTGGCCAGATCATTCGTTGGAATTGTCCAGAATGTTCTTCAAACCAATCGCGAACAGTTGTGGCCCGGTGACATGGCGCATTGTCATCCATAAAAATCCCATCGTTATTTGGGTACATGAAGTCCATGAATGACTGCAAGTGATCTCCAAGTAGCGAAACATAAGCATTTCCAGTCAATGTTCGGTCCAGTCCAACCAGAGGACCAAGTCCATGCCATGAAAAAACAGCCCACACCATTACGGAGCCACCACCAGCTTGAACAGTGCCTTGCTGACAGTTTGGGTCCATGGCTTCGTGGGTTCTGCGCCACACTCGAACCCTACCATCAGCTCTTACCAACTGAAATCGTGACTCATCGGACCAGGCCACGGTTTTCCATTCATCTAGGGACCAACCGATATGCTCACGTGCCCACGAGAGTCGCTGCAAGCGATGTCGTTTTGTCAGTAAAGGCGCTCGAGTCGGTCTTCTGCTGGAATAGCCCAAGAAAGCCAAATTTCTCCGCACAGTTCTAACAGACAAGTCCCTTGTACGTCCCACATTGATTTTTGCGGTTATTTGACGCAGTGTTAGAATTTACGACTCTTTGCAGACGTCGCCGGTCTCGGGCGTTAAATGCAGGCGGTCGACCACTGCGCTGTCCATGGTGGGATGTTATGCCTGAAATTTCATACTCTCGGCACACTCTTGACACAGTGGATCTGGGAATGTTGAATTCCCTAACGATTTCCGAAATGGCATGACCCATGCGTCTAGCTCCAACTAACATTCCGCGTTCAAAGTCTGTTGATTCCCGTCGTGCGGTCATCATCACGTCAAAACCTCTTCACATGAATAACTTGAACAGAAATGAAAGCTCTGCGAAAGCACTGCGCATTTATACCTGTTCTACGCGATGCTACTGCCATCTGAAAACTTGCATATTGCTATCCCATGACTTTTGTCACTTCAGTGTATATATAGAGAGACCTGAAGACCGGGCATGACTAAAAGCATGGTTACAGCTAACTCGGTATAATTTGTTCAGAAGAATTGGTTTTAGAATTAAAAGTAAACTTATATGCCGAAATTACTTATATACACTCGTATGTTGGTAATTATATATATTGGTATTGATATACGATTAAAAATATAATTATATATCAAAATTACCTATATATATTGGTAATTTTGATATATATATGTATATAAGTTTAATTATAATTCTAAAACAAATTCTTCAAAACAAATTACACCGATTAATTATAACCGCGCTTCGAAAAACAATAAACTCAATATTAGCTTGTCTCATGCTTGCACCAATAAAATTCTGGATTCAAGTAAACAATTAATTTATCACTTTTCCCAGTAAAAGAGCGAGAAAACAACAAAAGAATCACTGAAAGGAAATGAATGTTTCTTTTTTAGAAAATAACATCACTAGATAATAAACCAACTGCTGGATATTATCAGGATATGAGAAATGATCATTGTGAAATAAATGCATTTAATCTCCGTTTTATTACTCTCATCAAATGGCATAATGAATCTCTTTTGCAATGCTGGCGTAATTTAATTAAAAACGTCATTAAAGAGCGACAACTGTTCATATATTTTTTATTAAATAGTTCAGCGACAGATGATTCTGTTAATGAATTCATTTAATAAACTGTGTATTTCATTCATTATTTATTAATTTTATCATTAGTCATGATAAATGATGGTTTTCAAAGAAGAATTTCAAATGAAGTGATTATTTTTACATCGGGAAAAAAAAGGGATGATATTTCAATTAAAGAGTTTATTTATTAGTTTGTCAGAAGTAATTCGAAATAAAAATATATATTTTATTATATCTTATGTTTAATCTAAAAATAATATTTTTAAAAAGAGGAATTTAACTGTGATTTATAAAAATAATAAATTTATGATATTAACATATATAACATATATAATTCGATGGATGAATTGCAAATATTTAAGAAAGCATCTAATAGCTTTATATTCTTAGCATTTTATAATAAAAAAAATCCCAAACTTTAGTCTGTCTTGTACTGCATTTCAAGGTAAAAAAAAAATATTTCCGCTATTCGGGCAAAAAATATTTTAATATAATGAATGGATATTCATTTACTATAACATAACCAACATGAAAAAAAATATTAAAATACATACTAAAATTTCATTATACATAAAGAATATCGTCATACCCATTGATTTCTTTTCCAGCTACTTTGTTTAAATCTTTGGTTAGAGATCAAGTAATTCAGTTAACTATATATTATCAATTAACTCAGAAGTTATGTTCAGAATCCTTATAGAATCCTCTTTTTATAGAGGGCGACACCTTCTTTTTACATCATATTAATAGTATAATTAATAAAAAATGTATTAGTCAATACGTGGTTCACTGATTTATCACTGATATTCATTTCACATATATAATTTTAAGTACTTACACAAATTGATCTCTAATAAAAGAATTAGAAATAACTGGAAAAATAAAAAAAAAACAAGTACACTGTGAAATATAAAAATATCGCCTAACAAATCACTGAATACAGGTAAAAGAATTTCAGCGATACAGCTTGAATTGAAGAAAAAATGTATTAAAGTCGTACAAAACAAATAGCACGTTCAATGGGGGAATGCATAGTCAAAGAAACATATATAAATACAAACAGATAGGAAGATATATATGGAAATATTCAAATAAAGTTTTTAAAATATTCTTCTGTAAATTCCAAGAAAATATATATAACCTCTGTAAATACAAAGTAGAAAAATACATGAGTTATAGTAACCCATAAGAGATATGATTTCAACTAAACAAATATAAAGTGCATGGAATTGTACAGGTATGTCTTTCAACTTCAGTTTTTATGATTTTGCATAGTTGAATTGAAGTAAAAAAATTTTAAAAGGTAAAAATAGGAAACCATTGAAAATATAATAATTTTTATGTTGTAAATGCGACTATTGTTCCTAAGATTATTCGCCATTAAAACTCTAGCTCTGTAACAAAGATTCAAAGTTACACTGTGTGCACTTTGAGGATTTGGAACCATATTTTAACCTTGGATTATATTAAATTATCACATTATATGACGCATTATTATTTTAGATATTATATTAACCTTTTAATCATATATAAGAACCTTGGATTATTGGTCCTAAGGCTATTGGCCTCTGGAACTTCAGTTATGTAAACAGAGATTCAGTGTTACTCTGGGCGCACTTTGAAGACTTGGAACCATATATTAATCACAGATTATATTATTATATTATATGACTCATTATTATTTTAGATATTATATTAACCTTGGAAACATATATTAGAGCATTGGATTACTGGTTCTAAGATTATTCGCCTCTAGAAATCTAGCTGTGTAACAGAGATTCAGAGTTACCTTGGACACACTTTTAGGACTTGTAACCATATTACGTTACCATGATTTAAAGCAAACACCTCATGGGTGGGATTATACTAACATTAACAAACGTCCTCGAACATACTTTTGGCTGGATAATTTATCGTGCCCATCGCCGGCATAGATATAGTAGCTTACGATTCGCTTCTTTTATTGAGTTTCTTACTGTTCTGAAATGCAAAACGCTATCCGTCGGTGGTTCCAGCCTTAAAAGAAAAGAAATTGTTATAATAGCTTTAATCTGTGATGGATAAAAATATCAAATCATATTTCATTTTCGAATATTTAACATTAAATATATTGTAAAAATACTATAAGTGGATAATAACATTAACAAAACAAAAAGTCTCTTTCCAAAAAACTACATATTATTACATTATATGACCCATTATTATTTTAGATATTATGTTAACCTTGGAAACATATATTAGAGCATTGGATTACTGGTTCTAAGATTATTCGCCTCTAGAAATCTAGCTGTGTAACAAAGATTCAGAGTTACCTTGGACACACTTTGGAATCATACTCTACTTCCTCACCTCACCGAACTAAACGATACATTTTTTTGGCTAGATAATTTATCGTGCCCCTCGCCGGCATAGATATAGTAGCTTACGATTCGCTTCTCTTATTGAGTTTCTTACTGTTCTGAAATGCAAAACGCTATCCGTCGGTGGTTCCAGCCTTAAAAGAAAAGAAATTGTTATAATAGATTTAATCTGTGATGGATAAAATATCAAATCATATTTCATTTTCGAATATTTAACATTAAATATATTGTAAAAATACTATAAGTGGATAATAACATTAACAAAACAAAAAGTATATTTCCAAAAAACTAAATCAAGTACCGGTTTAAAAAAAAAATAGCTGAATTAAATTCGTTATAGGTTGAATTGCTGAAATTAAATGGATCAGTTTAAAAAATAGTTATATCTATGGAAAACCATATTGAAAATAGAGTCTTAAGGTTTGTGCTTGTACATGTTTTGATGCTGATGAATATTAAATCCATCAAACCAAACAAAGCTGGTGTCAAACAATTCACGAGATTAAAAAAGATTGAGGTTTATAGAAAAGGTTTTAAGTGAAATTGCTATTTTCATTAACTAATGCGTCATATGCCAAATAATAATTTATTTTGTAATATGTAAAAAAATATATTTATTATGTAATATGAAATAATATATTTATTATGTAATATAATATATTACATAAGTGTCTCTATTCGTAAAAAAAAAACAGGCAGAGATGCCCACGTTGAGTAAATATGAATTACAAATCTTTTGTAGTTACTTTTTATTTATTTGTTCATTTATTTTTTTTTTTGAGAATTTAAATAAAAATTATGAATATTAAGCACTTTTTTGTATGATTAATGAATGATGCTTTGTTAGTGAAATATTTTATGTACATTATATATTTAATTAAATGGGAATTTATATAGAAGATATATTTCGCTCATACGATACATTTTTTAATTCATTTACATCTAAGTTAATACATTTTAATTCATTTACGTAATTGGAAGACATAAAGGAAATATTTACAGAAAACTTTTACTATTTATTAATGATTAATTAATACCTTTGTCAGTTTTATTTCATTCATGTAATCTTAGTTAATTAATTCCTATAAAATTTTAACATTTCTTGTATATACTAAAGTATTAAACATATAAAAATTTAATCATCCCTCCAAACAATTTTAATAATTTTGTTCTTAATAATATTCCTGTTTACACTTATTTTGTGGATAAAATTATTTAAAAAAAATTTGGATGGTGTTTATTTATTAAAAAATAACTTTTCTTAAAGTTTTTTTAATGCTTTTACGAACTTCACTAAAGTTATGCAATTCAACTTAAAAATTTTAATTTGTATTGCATAGAACTTGCCATGATCGAAGGAATTAAAATGCTGGCAATTTTTATCAAAGAAATAAAATCGGGAAAAAAAAATATATTTTCTTTAAAATTGCATATAATTATAATAATTTTTAATGAGCATACATAATTCACAATATTATGCTAATATTTGTATATTATTTACATTGATACAGTTTTTAGCAAAATGTAAAACTTGTATACCTTATTTAAAATATGATCAATAAAAATATTTACCTGAAAATAGCTACCTACTAAATAAAAATATAAAAATATTTACCTGAACAGTTTTTAAATTTTTGTTCTTAATAAGATTTCTGCTTACATTTATTTTGAGGATAAAATTAATTAAAAAAAAGTTGAGCGGTTTTTTTTATTAGAAACTGACTTTTTTTAAAAAAGTTAGATAATTTTGTAATGTTTTAACGAACTTTACTGAAATTACATAATTCAAATCAAATTAATTTGCTTTGGATAGGAACTTGCCATGATCAAAGGAATTAAAATGTTGGCAAAATTTATCAACGAAGTAAAAACTTAATTTCAGGGAAAAAAATCTTATGGATGGACTATTACAAAAATTGGGCATGGTCAAAAAAATTAAAATGCTGGCAATATTTATCGAAGAAATAAAAACGGAAAAAAATTATATATTTTCTTCTTTAAAAATATATATAAATTATATATTTTTTCATTTAAAATTGCATTGTTATTTATTTAACAAAAATTAAAAACGGAAAAACTATAATATATTTTCTTTAAAATTGCACATGATTATTAAAAAATGTTAATAAGCATATAGGATTCTCAATTTTATGTTAAGGATAGCATATCCATTTTATAAGCTTTAAACATTGGTACAGTCTTTAGTCTTATATTATTGTATATTAATTTATAGGCTTTACACATTAATACAGTTTTAAGCCAAACAAAATTTTAATAGATTCAATAAATTTTAATAACTAAAAAGATTTACCTGAAAATAGTTGTATTTAATATCTTTAGGAATATTTATGGTTTTCCTTAAGCTCAAAATCATGTTTCAAAATCTTGAAAAAATCATTAATCTTACTTAAATTCATGAAATATAAAATAAAAACGCAAGAATTATATTTTAAAAAAATCTTTAAAACTTTATTACCATCATCCTGCTCACATTTATTTAATAAAACTTTTAGTAGAAAGGTGTAAAAAACAGTATCGTCACCGTATTTCATAATAAATAATAATGGAAAAAATAATAAAAATAATCTTTCGATTTACAGAAAAAGACATTAGCTTCTTGCTGTCTTATCACATTTCACCGCTGCGAAATATTTAAAAAAGAAATAAATATTTAAAAAGACATTTTCTCTTTTTGAAGTTCAGCTATCCATATACAGAATTATTAGTCAAGACTGTCTTTGTATAAGATTCAAAAAGGGAAGTAAAACGGAAAAAAAATACGCCATTGACGTCATTTGGCGTGTATTTTTAGCTTGTTTTCAATTTATTTCTATAACGCCCGCTATCGGTTCCGCAATATAGCAAAAGAACTGCATTATGCAGGGACAATGAGATAAGCAAAACAAGCAAAGTCTACAAAAGATACTGATGTGCATAATTGTGTCTAAGGCACTACGATAAGATTATTTTAAATCAAACATAATGATGTTTGTATTTAAATGTTATGAGAAATATATAGATATAATGACAAAAATACAGAAAGGATGTTTAATTTTGAAATAAATTTGGATTTGGTTAAGATTGAAAGTGATTCCGTTGCAAAATCATTTTTATGTGATGTTTACTGAAAAACGATTTAGTGAAATAACGATGATTCTAAAAAAATAAATGATTTCAAATTGAAAGAAAATAAATTTATTTGTAAACACATTTAATGAAAATAAAAGCATAAAAAACTGCATTAATAACTATATTGAAAATATTGTTCTTGTTTATGAACAGCAAAAAAAATTTTTTTTTAGTTCGTTAGTTATTTTAAACAATTTCAAAATGAAAGAAATAAATATACTTGCAAGCATATTTAATGAAAACAAAATCATTATAAATAAATGGAAAATACTGTAATTGCTTATGACTACTAAAAAGTGTTTTTTTTTAAATTGAGTTCATTGAATGCATCAAAAATAATTGTTTGAATTGGAGAACTAATGTTTGATTAAAAAGAAAATTTTCAAAATTCCATAAAGATAGTATTTCAAAATTGGCACTTATGAAAATTGGCTTAAAAAATGAATGCATATACGTCGTCCATTATTTTTTCAAAGAGAGAAATAATCACCTTTCTTATTCAGTATATTTTTATAGGAAAAAAAAAAAATTCTTATTTGACCAAAAAATATCAAAATGATTAACATATAATTTTAAGATTAATAGGCATGAATTTATTATTATTTTTGAAACAATAACTTGTAAATCTTTACAAATGGGCTCAGATTAAAAATCTTAATGTATGTATGTTAAAAGTAATAAATATTAAAATTTTCAAAAAAAAAACATTTTTTCCCAAGTTATGCATTTATTTATATTAATATAAATTTTGCTGCTTACAATGATAAATTGCACATGGTATAAAATGTAAATTAACAAAAATATAAAAGTATATAACATGGGGATATGATTGTTTTTTGTAACATCTTGCTTATCATTGTACTTTCCAATTAATCATTCTTTTTGAAAAAGTGAATTTGACTTACATAGCGAGTTATTTAGCATATTTGCAGACATATCTCTGAAGTATTGATGGTACTGCTGTGAATAATTTGTTAGAAAGATTAATGGGCAAAAGTTTAATCATTATTTTTTGAAAGATTAGTCATGATCTTAAGTTTAATCATTCTTTTTTGGAAGATTAATCATTATCGAAAGATTAATCATTATTTTTTGAAAGAATAAAAATGATCGAAAGTTTAATCATTTTTTATCAAAACATTAAGAGAGAAAAACTATTATTTCCATTATTAAAAATCATGGTGAAGTTTTATGGTATTGCTGCAAACAATTTGATCGAAAGATTTTTAGTTCTTTTTAAAAGATCGTAATTGAAAGATAAAATATCCTTTTGAAAAGATTAATCGTGATCGAAATTTATACATTATTTTTAAAAGATTACTCATGATCGAAAGATTTATCATGATTAAGAATTTAGTCAATCGAGAGATTTGTCATAATCGAAAGATTTATCATTCTTTTTAAAAGATTTATCATGATCGAAGGCTTCATCATTTTTAAAATAATTTCAGGGGTATTTCTGAAATATGATAGAGATGTTACTAACAATTTGATCAACTATAAAGGGAGCCAATATGATTGTTTTTTAAATAATTAAAAGATTCACATTATAGTAGTAAAAATGTTATTTAACTTAATTTATATGATACAATTTTGTTTACAAGTATTAAATTCTAAGTTAAGTACAAATATGTAATAAAATATGATTAAAAGAAAAAAATAAAAATGATTATTTCAATATTTCAATGAAAAAATAAAATAAAATAAAAATTGCATTAGTAAAAAGTATAATATTTAATAAATGCTGTACTCAAATCTTTCAAATTTGGCGTATAATTTGCACATTGTTCATATTATTTCTGTGAGACTCTGATTGGTTGAGCTATATTTTACTTCCATAATCTTCATTTTGAAATACAAATATTCACAATGTTTGATATTTCAAAAAATAAATAGGTTGTATCAAAAAATTGACACAAATAATTTTTTTAAGTGTGAATATTTTTATTCTCAGGCAAATTGCCAATTTTATATTATGTATATAGATTTGTGCTGCCTTTGCAATATCTTAATCCTTTTTACCTTCCTAAAATTTCCAATTCCCCAGCCACATTATCAGTGCGTTTTATTTCAGAAATAGGATATCCATCTTCAAAAATATATCACAAATTCACAAAATATGCAAATGCAGATTTAAAATTTAAATTTATTTTATACTAGCATTTAAAATGTGTTTTAGATTCTTTAATTTTTTTTTTTTGTATTCGCCTTCTTTGGTTTAATTATATTTATTTTTATTAGCGGAAGCGATTTAATATTGTGGACCTTCAATCTTAGCTGCACCTAACGATAATTGGCATTTGTCCAGCTTAGGACAATTAAATTTATACATTGTTTCAAATATTTTAGATCACATGTGAGTAGAAACAAAGCTCCTAAGTATAAAAGCTAGCTTTTCGTATAGAAAGATGAAAACTTTTGCAGAGGGGAAGGGGATTTTTCTATATATAAGTAGGAAAGTTTCTTTGCCATACTGCATTGTGTCAGAATTTACACCAGATCTACTTGTATTTCAAAAAAGTGTCTTTAATGCCGCAATGGATCCAAGGATTCACATCTACTTGTATTGTTTGCACTAGCTTTAGGCTAAAACCCTCATCTAAAGTTGCTCTAAAACTGCTACAAGTCAATTAAAACAAAGAATCAAATAAGATTTGTTAGTATTGTTGGTTATTTAGTATTTCTGGTTTTGTTATTTTGCGCAATGTTGGAATGTTGGAACTAGTTACTTGAATCAACCTGTAAATCATTTACATTGAAAAAGTATGTAATTCATAGTAATTCATTCAATTTTTAGTAGTAAATTTATTTTTGCTTAATCAATTGATCCTAACTTATGTAAAAGAATATTTAACACTACAAAGAATGCATATATTTCTTTTAGAAAGATTCACATTTCATTCTTTTCTGGTAAATGATTCAATAGTTTAAAAACTTCAATATCTATATTTTGTATATTACACATTGCTAATTTAATTTCTATATCTGAAGATCCTTGCCCTTGAAGGTATATGTGAAGATCCTTGTCCTTGAAGATATATGTGAAGATCCTTGTCCGTGAATGTATATGCGAAGATCCTCGTCTTTGAAATTATATGTGAAGATCCTTGCCCTTGAATGTATATGTGAAGATCCTCGTCTTTGAAAGTATATGTGAAGATCCTTGCCCTTGAAGGCATATGTGGAGATCCTTGTCCTTGAATGTATATGTGAAGATCCTTGTCCTTGAATATATATGTGAAGATCCTTGTTCTTGAAGGTGTATGTGAAGATCCTCGTCCAAACAAGGATCAACGGTATATTAGGATCCTTGTATTTGGAGATATTATTGTTTGTTTGAATTATTTTGTTTTAAATTGTATCGATATTTTGTCAAGTAAAAAAAATAGATAGTATTTAGAATAAAGTTATAATTTTTAAGAAAGACATTTTAACCAATATTCTTTGTTTGTAATGTATCATGTTAAGGTAAGTTTAAAATAATGCTTATGTCATGTTTATGTACGTCATTATATTTTAAAATATTTCGGGCGTAAAAACAAATAAATAGACCAAAATTCTGCATTACGTAATTTATAGCTACCCCCTAAAGAAACAATTACTACTTCGTATACATCTTCTCGGTAATGCTATTGGCATGTTGATCGACTTCCCATAGTAGGAAATTGGATTAAAGTGTGTGACATTTCGAAGGTAATTAAAAGAAAATGTCCAGTTCACCAAGTAAATTTGAAGAGATGCCGGTACTCTCTTAATTGTATTTCTTCCTACCTTTAAAGTAAATAGAATTCTCTTCCTAAACTATACTTTTCTTGAAATTACGGATCTTTTTAGCCTTATTGAAACTTACTGTATATTTTTCGAATGACTTGCATACAAATTCCTCGCATTAAAAATTCCTTTTGATTTATTAAGAAACACACCTGTTAATAGTTTCATCAACATTAAATATTTTAAAAGAGAAAAATGCAACTCAAAATTTTCCTTCTAATATTAACATAGCAAAATTACAATTTAATTTTTCTCTGTTAAAAAAATTTAATAAAATATTTCATTTACACCTACAAATATAATTCTCTTCAGCAACGTTTAACAATAATGCTGATTTTAATTATTTATTTATTTTAATGTGAACGTTATGTTATGTACGTGTTTTCTAGTCAATTTAAGGAAATTTAAAAATTAAATTCTTAGAAATTATAATTATTAATAATTTAATAACACCATGCTTTAAGAAAATGGGAGATTCATTTAGTTACATATATTTTTAACAAACCATTGATTAATAAGCACGGAAAGCAGACTTCTTAATATATATATATAAACTCATGTTTGTGAAAATTGCAACCCCATGAAGGACTTACGCGAGTGAGCTGAAATTTTCAGGAAATGCAAATTAGCGCATGATATGCAAATGTTTAGAATTTTCTAATCCGTAGCACATGCGTATGCTGAGCAGCGCCCTCTGAACGGCGGATGGATCCGAATGAATAGACGGCTGTAGCGAGGCGTGTATAGTTATCGGTGGTTATCTGCTGGTGGTAAACGTTAGCTCAATCGTTACCTACGCCTCTTCGATGAAAGAGAGCCAGATTTGAACAACTTACAGAGTTTGAACGGGGGAGAATCATCGGCCTTCGTGAAGCTGGATTGTCTTATCGTGCAGTAGCCGCTAGTGTGCAGCGTAACAGCAGCACAGTGAGGCATCTTCGGAAGCAGTGGACGGATGAGTGCGGACAACTCGGAAATCCGGGAGTGGATCCCGAAATGTGACGTCAGCTCGCGATGATAGACACCTGGTCCGCATGGCACTGACGGACCGTACAGCTTCCGCTAGACAATTGGCAGCAGAGTGGTCAATAACTACAGGTGTTTCATTGTGTGCTTCATCTATTCGTAGACGTCCGCTGCAGCGTGGACTGCGCGCAGGGACTCCTTTATACAGGATCCCTCTCACGCTAAACCATCGCGGCATGCGATGCCGCTCAGCATAGAGACTGGCGTGCTGATTGGCAGAATGTCGTGTTTTCTGACTAATCCCGCCTTAATTTGTGGTACCATGATGGCCGCATTCGTGTCAGACACTATGCCGGTGAACGCCACCTTCCGGAGAGCATTATCGAACGCCACAGTGGACGAGCACCCGGAGTTATGGTCTGGGGGCCATAGCATATCATGGACGATCTCAATTGCTAAGAATTGTGGGCAATCTGAACAGCAACCGGTACATCAGTGATGTTCTACAGCCCCAAGCTGTTCCCTTCCTTCAAAGCTTGTCAGGCGCTGTATTTCAACAAGACAATTCCCGCCCTCATATCCCTAGGACTGTTCAATCCTTCTTTGCAACTCGGCAGGTACAGCTTCTTCCTTGGCCTGCGTATTCCCAGGATATGTCGCCGATTGAACATGTGTGGGATTTCGTTGGTCGGCGTCTCGCTCATGATCCTCGTCCTGTTGCTTCTGCAGACGAACTTTGGGTGCGCATACAAACAATATAGAATGCTCTTCCTCAGGCAGACATTCGAAATTTGTTTGACTCCATGCCACGTCGTGTAGCAGCACTTATTGCTGCGCATGGTGGCTACACAAAATACTGATTCCGATCTCTTGTTATTGTTTGTTTGCTTTGAACATTTAATCATTTATTTGTACCACTACCATTCAACTGTGTATTAAATTTCATTCAATTATGACGATTCCTTCATGGTGTTACAATTTTCAAAAACATGAGTTTTTATATTGCCCTCAATAAATTTTGAACAGTTCTGTATTCCAAACAACATTAACAAATTTTAAAGCCCAGAAACACCTTTAGCATCAAATTATTTGATTATGTATTCTAATTGTGATTACGCCTACACACTGGCAAGAGCGTCCCTTTTGGCGTTCTGGAGAAATGAGGAACAATAGGCCAAGAGATTCTCCCGCGAGAGTAAGCACACCGCTACTTGCTCTCCCGCTGAAAAACGTTTGTTTTATAGTCTCTCTTCCATGGCCTGATGGCCACTTGGCTAGAGCTGTGGCTGTTGCGATCACAGGCTTCAGGCTCGAATCATGGCGGTGGCATGGATGTTTGTTAGTGGTTCGAAATCCACGTTAAAATGTAGGTCCCTGTCTAATTAGCTCAAAATGTCCAGAAATGACCCTAGAATGACAAACCAAGCCAAGCCATCCCGAGAGGAAATTTATTTCACGTAACCCTGCGTATTAATTTGCCTACAGACTCTCATCCTACGTGTAGCTGAGTATTGGATTTTCGGCTTAAAAAGTGAAATCCTTCACAGAATTTATGAGTCTTTAAATGTGTTAGGTAATATGTCTCTAATTGCATGTGGGTGTTGTTTGTGCGCGTGTAAATAAATCTGTGAGTTCACTATATAAAAAAAATCTGATATAAATAAATCTAAGATACTGTGCTTCCAGTATCTAAACACAACCACATCCAGTTACAATCTGGTTGCCCAACCTGCACACTGAAGTATCTAAATTAATTTCATTTTCTATTTGCAACCGTCTTTTATTAAATATTTTTCTGTATTAATGCAACTGACAAACACTTAGACAGTTGTCTTAGATGCCTTAATTCAAGCGCTGCACCGGCGTTACACACTTAGCACTAGCCAAGAGTGCTTGACGAGAAGTAACAATACCCCCGCAACACGCTACGATCTTGTTAGAATGGGCCTATGGTTTAAACTGGATTCCGAAGCACTACTAACATCCATGCAACCGCCAGGACTCGAACCCAAAACTTGTGGTACCGAGTGCCAGAGCGCTAGCCACTCGGCCGTTCGGGCCCTTTTTATTAAATATTAAATTATAATTTTTTAATTTACAACGACATTTTTTCTGATCCTCAATAAAATTTCAAATAGGATTAGTAATTTTTATACAACGCAATCAATTCAAGAGAATCATTTATTCTAAACTATCCACTCAAAATATATACATATATATATTTTCATTTAGAATGAATAGGGGAACATAAAACTGAATAATAAACTCTGCAGAAATTAGGAGTGAAATTTTATGATATATTTTGTGATTTAATTTAATATTACAAAATAGATTGTTAATTAATAATGCTTGTAAGTAATTAATCATATTTTTTTAGATAAGAAATAAAATATTTCTTTAACTTAACGAACCTAATAATAATCCTAAAAAATATGGCTATTTTTTAATTTAAGAGTAAAATAGTTAACTAAATTTTCTTTGATGGAAAATTAATAGTCAACATTTCTAAAATTTAAATAAAAACCGATACACCATTAATTCAGCAAAGACAAATTAATTAACTCAGAAAATTGCACTATTTTAAAAATTTAGATTGCAAATTAATTGCAATTTTAATTATAATAATATCGACAAAATCGTTGTAGGTTAAAGTCGTACCTTTCTTAATATGTCGCGTATTTTTTTAGTATATATGAAAAAAAAATTCCACAATTTTTCAAATTGTTAAAAATCATTAAAATCCTCTAATGCCACAATTTTAATTTTTTTACTTAATTTTTTTTGTTTGAATTATCAATGACTATATGTACAGCTACTCAAGTGGAATTTTAAATAAATTTTTAGTAATTGCTTAGAAAATTATTCTCTACATTAGGACTAATTTTTCGATCAATTTTCATAAAATAATTACTTTTAATGCTTACAAAGAAATTTTTAATATTTTATAATTAAAATTTCATGCCAGATGTTGTTTGTATAACAGTAATTGATAAATTAAACAGAAAGCTAATCTTAACAATTAAATCAATTGTAGAATTTTATCGTATATATTAAAAAAAGTTTCCACGATTATTTAAATAGTTTAAAATCATTAAATTCCTCTAATGTCACTATTTAAATTTTTTTTTACTTATTTATTTATTTTTTTTTTAATTATCAAATACTATGCATACAACTACTTGCTTGGAATTTTAAACATCTTGTGTAGTAATTGTTAAATTTTTCTCTACATTTGGACTAATTTTTCTTCCAATTTTCACAAAATAATTATTTCTAATGCTTACAAAAACAGTTTTTATTGTTTATAATTAAAATACCATGCCTGATGTTGTTTGTATAACAGTAATTGATAAATTAAACAGAAAGCTAATCTTAACAATTAAATCAATTGTAGTAATATCTTTAGAATAAGTTTAAGAAAGAAATAATAAGTTTATATTGATGTAAAAACATATAAATTGTCTGAAATTAAAATTGCAGTATTTTAACTTCCACCCATTATTAAAATTCTTAATACTCTTTATTATTATTCATCAATTTATTTCAAACAATTATTTTTCAGTCATATAACAGTAAACAATTATTAATCATCATCACAATCCTTATTAATCATCATTTATAACTATGAATAATTATCATATATTAATTATTTCTTAAAATTTATCAATATATTTTAAAATATTACTATTAATATTCAATAAATTTACTACTAAAACATTCATTAATTTTAAATACTAACTAAAACATCAATTAACATTCTAGGAATTTTTTGAGGTTAAACTTCTGAGTAAAGATAACCAATGAGTAAAAAAAAAACATTTCTTTAAATAGTGAAGCTTCTTCTGTTGATCATATTGTGTCCTCTTTTATTAACCATAAAATATAAACAAATTAAAATAACATCCATCGGAAAACATTTATATATATTTTTAATTTAAAACTCATAATTATACGCCACATTAGAGTAAATTTTAGAAACATGCATCCAAACATAAAACCAATTCTCATTAATTTAAAATTCAGTGAAAACTGTTTTTTAATTGCTTTTTTATTTGTTTACACTGATAGTTAGTAGATTAAAAGAACTGCATCCGAAATGCATTTATGCTAATGAAATACTCTTCCGTCTCTTTCATTTAATTAATCAAGTAGAAATCCTTTTGAGTTCCCAAGAATCAATCCACCCTGCATGATCATTCCCCTCTGTGTTTCCTCAAAAAAAAGTACTCAAATGAAACAGCCATTTGGACATTGTTGTCACAGAGGAGCTGATTGTATTATAATGAATGTAAGTGTATTTAAAAGTGAAATTAATCTTTGTAAATAGTTTTAAAATTAAATGTTTTGTTTGATGCAACTTCCATACTTGAGTTAGAATAATACTCTTACAAATTGCTTTGTGAACTTTAAATGATAATTTAATCTCCCGAAAAAATTTTAAAACTATATGCTTTGCACATATTATCTACCATACTAGAATTGGCACAATATAAGTTTCAAACTTTAAAAATAAGTTTTTTTTTAAGTGAAATCAATAACTGTAAAGAACTGAAAAGTTATCTAGTAAGGATCCACCATACATTCCCACAAAACGCTATAACCTTGAACTCAAATTTGATAGATCCTCCTTTCATGGACGGGTTGGCCTTTATGTTAGAGTTTGGACTTTGGACGGTTTTTTTTCTTTCGTAGTTAGACTTTGGAACCGATAATGGGCAAGGGGGAAAGAGAAAAAAGAGTGTGCAGAGTCGAGTGAATAGTTCCAGGCGTTACGCAGAGTACTAAGTTCCTAAAACGAATATTTATGCTAATGAAATACTCTTTCTCTCTTTCATTTAATTAATCAAATAGAAATCCTTTTGAATTCACAAGAATCAATCCACCCTGCATCATCAATCGTCTCTGTGTTTCCTTAAAAAAAGGACTCAAATGAAACAGCCATTTGGACATTGTTGTCACAGAGGAGCTGATTGTATTATAATGAAAGAACATGTATTTAAAAGTGAAATTAATCGCTGTAAATAATTTAAAAATTAAATGCTTTACTTGATGCTCACTTCCATACTTGAGTGAGAATAATATGCTTACAAAATGTTTTGTGAAATTTAAAAGAGAATTTAATCTCAATAAGAATTTTAAAACTGTATGCTTTACAAAGCATGACTACCACACTAGAATTGGCATGACTTAAATTGTGAACTTTCAAAATGTAATTATTTTGCTTTTATAGATTTTTTTGTAGGTATGCAAATGAATTTATTAATGCATTTATTTTGCTTTTTTTTAAAATACATGCTTTTTTAATGCTTTCTATGTGAAATCAATACCTGTAAAGAACTGAAAAATTATATAGTAAGGATCCACCATGCATTCCCACAAAAAGCTGTAACCTTGAACTCAAAGTTGATAGATTTAACCTTTCAATTACGGGTTGACACTAGCATTAGACTTGGACTTTGCACGTTTTTTTTTTCGCCTTTATGACTTCGGAAATTTTCGAAATTCGATTTAAATTAACATTTGGTTTATTCAATTTGATTTATTGTAAAAATGTCTTTGTTCCTTAAATGTACGCGGATATATATATTCTAAACATAAATTATAATATTACATATTCTAAACATAAATTATAAAATTATTATAAACAATTTGATGATCACGGTAAAAAATTCAAATTTTATGACACATTTCACAAGTTACAAGTTAAGGAATTATTTGACCATATTTTGAGCTTTTAAACACATCCATATTTTAAACATGGGATCTTTTACGTTGAACCCTGCCCGACATTTAGAAATCATTAATAAACACCAGGGCTATTAGTTTGTTCTGTTAGTGTTGAAATTTGAAAAAGGGCAAGCTCATTCAACTTCCCTTACGAGAGTGCAACCATTTGGGCTTCGGAAATCATAAATCCTTTGATGCTCAATCAAAAATCGGCGACAAGACGAGCGGTAAATTTTCACTTTCGAATGTTAACAAACCAATTTTCAATCATTTCACTTTCCAAACAAACTATATCAAGCCGGCTCGGTGTACAGAACCCAGAACTGTCACTCTCAAATGTGCAAATAGCTAAAGAGAGCATACCTTAATTCATAAATAAAACCCTTAATATACCTACGCAAAACTCACGTACAACACCATGAAACTCACGCCCATCACCCTGGCCCTTGTTTGTTACGCTACGCAAATATTATACCAAAATCTACACATTAAAATGGATAATGAAGTACTACAAATATCCAGGACCCTCGGGACTCTAGCCGAGGCTTATGGTACTTATCACCAGAGCACTAGTCAATCGGCCACCAGGCCCCAATAATTGATTGTAACATCAAGAAACTAACTACTTATTTTCAAATGATGAATCAAAATAAGTCAGTTTTATTTATCAGTTTTATAATGTCATGTGATAAAAAAAATATTATAAACATTAAAGGCCATTGCATTAACATCAAATCTTGGTTTCAGAAATGATGTTGAAAGGAACTAACAGCAAATGTCATTTTACGACAAAATTCATAACCTAGTTAACGTTAAGGTGCTAGAAAAATGTCTCGCTGGAAAATGATGTGAATGTCTCGTCGAAAGAAGCACCGCCATAAAATATCGGCGACACAAAAGTTTGATATAAAAGAGAGCTTCGGGGTAACGAAAGATGAAAGTTGGAGATCTGATTTTATCGAAGAAAAGTACCTTTTCTGTTGGTTTCGATTATCATTTACTTTTATTATCGGATATTTCTTTGTTTGTTAACCTCGATGTAGTTTATACATTTGGAAAAATAAATCTTGTATTTAGAACAGAAGAGTATCTTTTAAAATTTATTGGTTTTAAGACAAGTTTTCAAAGGATTGTGTTTATATAGTGATGTATGTAGAATTGTATGTACTAGTAAAATGAAATTTATTTCCTTATCCCACTTGGTAGACAGCAATATATGAATAATGTCTTTTACAAAATGTCTGTAACAGAAGAATGTCTTCTACGATTTATTGATTTTAAGATATATTTTCAAAGGATTGTATTTATTTAACATTGTACCTACCCGTAACATTTATTTAAATTAAGTATGAAGAACTATTGCAATGAAATCTATGTTTTATTGTTATTTTCTACTCTCAAGTACATAGTATATGCAAGGTTTTTAATCAATAGAATGGCAACTATGCAACAGTTTCAACGTTACCGAAGTTGCTCCATCGGCTAACGATATATATTTTTCACCCACATTCTATCTCAATTTGGAACGAACATCCCCAGGAATCATTTCTGGAGGATCAATTTTTCCTCCTTATATGATTTCGGCAAAGATTCTTCTAATTTTTCATCTTGATTTATTGTGCAAATCTATGGCATAGAAAAGGTATCTTAGAATTCGGTTTCCCTTGATAGGGTTTCGAATCAAGTTGCCACAGTTACCAAACAAAAACCAAAATACTGTTTATTGGACAATTTCCTCCATATTTTAGATTGAGGCCTTTTCTTTGAAGGCAGTGTAAGTCCAATTTATATTAGGTATATGAGGATATTTAAGGGTTTTGTATTTGAACGGTTTGAAAAATCGTGATTTTCAAATTTTGATGTGATCGTGTTTAAAGTATCAGTTAAAAGAGATTTATATATTGATCTCAAATAGATTTGCACCACTTTCAAAGTTAACGAAATGTGAGATCATACATTTATGAAATGTTAAATATGGAATTTCAATTGAATCAAACCATGGTCTTTTTATTTCCCTGCTCGCTTGAAAAGCATCAAATGCAATCGAAAACGTTCATTTAGTGATGATTTCTCTGGGTTTTAGCTGTTTGGTATTTTTTTCAGCTTTTCAGTGAATTTTAAATCTTTCATATTAAACACATTGAATCTTTGCAACTTTTTCTTTTAATAGTTTACATCACTTTTTTAGTTTATGTATGCTCCCCGTCAGATTCCACAAAAAATCGATGTACTTCAGCTGCACTTTTTTTTTCCAATTTAAACAGAAATGTAATATTGCCAGTAAATGTTCTTTTTTTCTCGATACAACATTTGACACATTCAAACATAAAAAAGGATATGTTTTTCCCAAAATGGCACATATTAAATATGGAAATGTCGCTTACTTAACATCAAAACGTGACAAAAAGTAGTTATCAGTTCACTTTAATCCATTGGATAAAAAAAACTTGTTATGTCATCTATGAGACAGGCACAAGAAATTTTTTATACCTTATATATTATTACTTAGTGATAAAATAACATGCAATAAAACTTCAATCTGGCAATAACTTAAAAGGATGATAAATAGCCAAATGTGGATAATAACTGATGAATTTTGAGGAGATATGTATAAAGTGCAAAGGCTTAATGGTAAGACTTTTCAATGGGTTTAATTTAGGTTGGCTGTAGTTCAAATTATGAATATGTACACAACATTCGTTATTTTTATTTACATGTTTATTTATTTTTTTATTTATTTATTATTATTTTATTTATTTATTGTTATTTTATTTATTTATTTAATATTTTATTTATATATTAATAATTTTTAATTTATTTATTTATTTAGTTTTAATTTAAAATACCATATATATTTAATTTAAAATACCATATATCTACATAACGTCCTCTATACACGAAACGCAATGTCATGATACCATTGTAACTCACGTAATACAAAATGAGTTATCCCACTATAAGTACTGATCAAGCATGTCCCCGTTAAAAGCTTCAACATCTGAAGCAGCGGAATGGCGAAGGCTTTAATGAACGATGACCTTTCCTTTAAAGTGCCAATGTTTGGATATTAAATGCAATCTTATTCGGCTAACGATCTGCAGTAACAAGGGACCGAGATCGTTACTTTAACGATAGCATTAAGGGAAAAAACGTATCGCGGATGATATCGCTATTTCAATCATTTTGCGTTATTTCGATTTCCCATTTTAAAAAGCTGTTACGATAGGGATTTTGAACTCTATTTGCTTCGTGAGTTAATGGCTTTGTATGCATAATTTGAACTGCTATGTCTGCTTAAGGAATAGGAAGAAAAGAGACAGACACTATTAGAGATACAGTTACTATTTGCTTTTTTATCTGCCAGTACTGACACCATATCGATTATTAGTGATCAATATGCAGGCCAAGTAATCAATTTTTACATTAGCCTTTGATTTTTGCAAATATTTTGCTTTTTTTAAAATCGTAAAACATAGTGATATTGGCCAAATTTCTTTAAAACAACTGAATAGCAACTTTAAATATTGATTACATAAGTAGCCAAACGGATTTTCTAAATGTTTAACAAATGAAATTTTTTTAGTATTTTTAATCAGTCAATCATTTTATAGTATAAAATGATTGAATGATAAAATTTATATACTCTTTGGACCTGAATGTTCGAGTGTCTGACGCTGGGTGCCATAGGTTTCGGGTTCGATTCCGGCGGTGCCATGGATGCCTGTAGAGGTTAGGATCCGCTTTAAACTGTTGGTTAGTTACTCTACGGTAATTCTGTGCACACTTTAACGAATTAAGCTGGGATCTACATTTTAAAGTGGATTACAAACCACTCACTAACATCCATGCCACCACCAGGATTCGTACCCTGAAGCCTGTGGTGCCAAAGACCAATATGATCGTAGAGAGTTGTCTTGAGGTTTAGTCAGTCTTCAGCTCTCGTGGTTCCTCGCTAAAGTGAAGCTGCATATTGCCCTTGGCCATGGATCAGTCACCTACGGGTCTATTGGACCTGGTGTAGGCTTTCCTGCACAAGGGGATTAGTAACAACAACAACATAACAACATTGTTTAATCAATGGAATTTTTATAATATTACTATATTAGTATTTCTTTATAAAAGAATTTTTTTTATCATTCAAAATCTATGAAAATCATAACTCTTTCAAATAACAAATTTCTTGTAAGTTATGTTTATAATATACGAACATAAAATATTTTTTCAAGTTTTAATGAAATTAAATAAATAATAATTGAATAATCTAAAAATATGTTGAAAATTAAACTAATTTTACTACCCACCGATTTAAATATCTAAAAAAAGTTTTAAGGAAACAAAATTCATCATATCGAAAAAACTATACAAATACTGAACGTATGAAAAATTTAAAATAATCATCCTGTTGAGAACCTTACAAAAATAACTAATTTAGAACATTGTTTCAATAACTAAAGATTCATTATGTTTATAGAGAAAAAATAATTCAGCTTAATCAGTAAAAATTGCAAAAACGAAAAATTTTACAGTTTAGAAAAAATTTAGATATGTAGAAAGTGAAAAAAAAATAGACACAGAAAAATAAAAATTTAACACTTGATTTCAATGGCTGCGATTCAAGTATGCTTGAAAATTAATTAAAAAATGGTCCATTGTTTTTCTAATAACTACTCATTTCTTATTTTCTTTAAATATTGAGAGGTATTTATAAATATAATTAATAAGATATCAGAAAATATTTTCTTGAATGTACATTTTCATCACTTTATGTATTAAAAAACACATATTTTGAATAGCAATTACAGACTATTCTGAATTTATCAAAGAGAGTATGTTTAAAATCTTAAATAGCATGTAATAATAAATTTTAAACTTTTTTAAGTTCTCTATTTTTTCTTGTCGTTAACTTATTAAAATTCCATTTATTATTATTAAATCCATTTATATAAATTGAATAATATTTTAAGATATCATATTATATATTTGTATGCTTTATACAAAATACTGAAATTACCATAGGGCCACACTCAGTATATTTTATTTTTAAATTCAGGAGCTTGCTAATTTCTTGTACGTATTTCATCTAATCGCGAAAGTTTGTATTGTATAGCTGTCTCCTTTAAATCTTAATGTAGGGCTTCGAGAATTATGCTGTTTATGTACATATATTTATAAAATTCAATGCAACAAATCCGTCTTCGAACGCTGTAATTACCTGCTATTGCAAATGAAGCAGTGGTCAATAAATTCCCACGTTCTACTAATTGTAGTCTTAAGCAGTCAAGTGATTGAATCATCTGACTCGAATTTTATTGTAGGACAAACACTGCTATATTGCCATTTATAAATTATCAACAAATATAAGCAGATTTTTTTTACTCTTGCATGTCATTGGAATACGTTCCTAGAAGTTTTTTACATCCATTAATAATATCCATTTTTTATTCATACATAATATCCATGGCGCCACCTGGATTTGAACCCTAAATCTGTTACAGAAAGCCCCAGTCACTTGGTCATCAGGCCCCATATATATTATCTGCATTTGTAAATTTATTCTGTTGATAAATTATTTGATTGTCTATTGATATTCTGTTTTGAGGTCGAAGCTTTTTCTGTCTACAGGCGCATGTTTTTTTAGCTGTAGTGATATTTTTTTACGCTTGTAACAGTGGTATTTAGCATTGTTTCATTATAATTTAATAAATTAGTTGTTTCTGTTTATGGTGTTTTGCTTATGAAACAAATAATAGTGCATATAACAAGTTATTTATAGCGAATGATATAGCTGCCTAATTATTCAAGCTAATGGCATTTCTAACTATATATATAGAGAGAGAGACAATATTATATATATATACACTGAAGTGACAAAAGTCATGGGATAGCAATATGCAAATTTTCAGATGGCAGTAGCATCACGTAGAACAGGTATAAATGCGCAGTGCTTTCGCAGAGCTTTCATTTCTGTTCAAGTTATTCATGTGAAGAGGTTTTGACGTGATGATGACCGCACGACGGGAATCAACAGACTTTGAACGCGGAATGTTAGTTGGAGATAGACGCATGGGTCATGCTATTTCGGAAATCGTTGGGGAATTCAACATTCCCAGATCCACTGTGTCAAGAGTGTGCCGAAAGTATGAAATTTCAGGCATAACATCCCACCATGGACAGCGCAGTGGTCGACCGCCTGCACTTAACGACCGAGACCGGCGACGTCTGCAAAGAGTCGTAAATTCTAACAGACAAGCAACACTGCGTCAAATAACCGCAGAAATCAATGTGGGACATACAAGGGACTTGTCCGTTAGAACTGTGCGGAGAAATTTGGCTTTCTTGGGCTATTCCAGCAGAAGACCGACTCGAGTGCCTTTACTGACAGAACGACATCGCTTGCAGCGACTCTCCTGGGCACGTGAGCATATCGGTTGGTCCCTAGATGAATGGAAAACCGTGGCCTGGTCCGATGAGTCACGATTTCAGTTGGTAAGAGCTGATGGTAGGGTTCGAGTGTGGCGCAGACCCCACGAAGCCATGGACCCAAACTGTCAGCAAGGCACTGTTCAAGCTGGTGGTGGCTCCGTAATGGTTTGGGCTGTTTTTTCATGGCATGGACTTGGTCATCTGGTGCGACTGGACCGAACATTGACTGGAAATGCTTATGTTCAGCTACTTGGAGTTCACTTGCAGCCATTCATGGACTTCATGTACCCAAACAACGATGGGATTTTTATGGATGACAATGCGCCATGTCACCGGGCCACAACAGTTCGCGATTGGTTTGAAGAACATTCTGGACAATTCCAACGAATGATCTGGCCACCTAGATAGCCCGACAGGAATCCCATCGAGCATTTATGGGACATCATCGAGAGGTCTGTTCGTGCCCAAAATCCTGCACCATTAACGCTTTCACAATTATGGACGTCTATCGAGACAGCATGGCTCAATATTCCTGCAGAAGACTTCCAACGACTTGTTGAGTCCATGCCACGTCGAGCTGCTGCACTTCGCCGGGCGAAAGGAGGGCCGACACGATATTAAGAGGTATCCCATGACTTTTGTCACTTCAGTGTATATATATATATATATAGTTAGGTATACATAACATTATATACAT
>BPLQ01008957.1:15739-27421 GCA_021605075.1 Caerostris darwini
CCTTTAAACTATATAACTTTCTTCAATATACATTGAGGAAAGAAAAACGTTTCATAAAAGATTAAAATAAAATTCTACAAACCTTTTCATTACTAACATGATAAAATAGTTCTAAATCGCTTTGGTAGCAAAAAAAGAAAAAGTACTTTTATAATCTACTCTTTGATCCAACAGAATTATTTCTTTTCTTGTTGAAATAGTCCGAAAATAAAACAAGATAGTCTTTAACTGCTTGTATTTCCGCCTTGTTAAATAAGCATGGTTAATGCCCAAAGATTAAGTCATCAAGACGAATATCTTTCTGAGTCAATAAAAAAGATGATGTATAGTAAAACCTTTTTAAGTCTTGCTTTATTGACAACAAAAAAGGAAAAAGGTTTTTCGAGAATATTTTTCATTTTATTTTTTAAGGCCTTTTAATTATATAACTTTCTTCAATATATATTGAGTAACAAAAATGTTTTATAACTGATTAAAATGAAATTCTACAAACCTTTTCATTACTAACACTATAAAATAGATATAAATGGCTTTGGTACCAAAAAAGACTTTTTTGGAATTGCAGACTTTTATAGTCTAATCTTTGATCCAACAGAACTTACTTGGTGAAGTGGTCTGAGAATAAAACAAGATAGTCTTTTAACTCTTTGGATTTCCCTTTGTTAAATAAGCATGGTTAATTCCCAAAGATTAAGTCATCAAGATGAGAATATCTTATGGAGTCTATAAAAAAGATGATGTATAGTAAAATCTTTTTAAGTCTTGCTTTATAGACAGCAAGAAAGAAAAAAAAAATTTTTTCTCTAGAATTTTTTTTATTTTATTTTTTATGTGTGTTTCTCTGCTGCCCAAACATGGGGCACCCTGGGAACAATTCCAGCTGTCCAGTTTGAGTTTTGAAAGGAAAAATTACTTATAAAAGTCTACAAAGTGGCGACATTTGTTCCAGCGGCGAATGCACTCGCCTTGCAATTCACAGAAAAGATAACATGGGAATAAACTGAATTTACGAAGAAATATTTCCCAAGGCTTTCTAAAATAACCACTCTGGAAATTCAAAGAACAAATTTAGAATTCCAAAGAGTTTTTCATCGCCTAGTTTCTACTCAAATCCACTTTATCGTTTAAAATTTTTCAACAATTTCTAAAAATTCTGGGTTTTTATAACGGACATGTAAAAAAGACCTTATATAAAACTAAATCATACATTTTTACCATAACATATTTTGATAAGAACTGTGACAGTTATTATACAATAATTTTAGTTTTTTTCTCTAAAAATACTGAGTGTTAACTGTATTATGAAAGAATTGTCTTTATCAAAATTTGGCTTTAGTGAATATTGTACATTAATAAATATTTTTTAATTATTTTTTTTGAATTTTAAAAAACTTATTTTTACAAAAAAAATATTATTTAGAGCGCTATGAAGTCCCTTGAAGCTAAAAACTGCCAAGTATTTTGTTTTAAAGTTTTTAATTGGAATATTTAACATGGGTATTCACGTTTAACCAAAAATGGGTTTCATTATTCATGCTTAGAATCATTCGATTGTAAGATTTCTTTTTTTTTAAATTCATATTCTGTACCATGTCTTCAGTAAGTAGTTCTGTAATTAATACAAATAAGGATACTTATGATCATTTATAAACAGTGTGAATTGAATTGAACCAATCAAATTTTCGATTTTAAAGTTAAAAAAAAGAAAAAAAAGGTCATACGTCAGTATGGTAAGATATATTGTTTCATCATACATGAGATAAAATGTAAAAAGAAATACTGATGAAAATTTCATTATTTTCAGTAAAATTTAAATTAGCTTAAGTATGTTTGAACAGATATTATTAACGTTATTAAATGCGAGAAAAATGTGTTGTAATATTTAGTGAGTAAAATTTGCTGTGAGAAAAATTTGCTGTAATATTTAGAATATTCTGTAATTTGGAAAATTTAAGGCATATTTTCATATATTTAAAATATTTATATAAGATTAAATGAAAGTTTACTTTTTAAACTTCTCTAAAAAAATAACATTTTGCAATTATTTTAACCTTAAATAGAAACTCTCAGGTAGAAAGAAATTTTCCTCTCTGGAAACTTCAAGGTTGATGGCTAATTAACAAACTTTTTATCTAGAACAGAATTCAGATTACATATGATACTTTCCTAAAATAAATATAATGTTTGCAATATTTTGAGAATTATATTATAACTTTTGTACTATTAGATTTAGCATTTAAAATATTTATTTAAAACGTTAAAATTTCTGTGTAATTCAAAATTAAATAAATAAATAATTAAAATAAACTACATAACTGTTGTGATTCAACTTCGACGTCAAAGAATTTTTGGCAGGTATTTACAGGATAAATTAAAATGCAGAGAAATTGAATTTTATGATTTATACACACACACACACACACACACATATATATATATACATAAAATTCAATTTCTCTCTCTCTCTATATATATATAAATTGCATGTAGGTATATATATATATATGTGTCAAAATATATCTATATATATAAACAAAATCTAATTATTTTGCAACTATTGCAAAGTTGAATATTTAAAAGGAAATAAAGATATATAAATAATTTATCAAATAAATGTAGTTAAATTGGAATTTAACTACATTCTATACAGTTATTTGATCTCCATATTCCGTATGATTATTTTTTATTTTAATCATGGAAATTAGTAATCATCTCATTGTAACTTTTCATTTATAAATGAATTTTGAATTTAAAATAGATCTCGAACAAGAATAATAAATGCTATATCGCTTAAGTAAAATTTCAGAACATGAAAAACTATCTATTTTTAAGAACTACTCTATAAAATTATTATTTTAAAATCTATGGAAGGTTGCAGTCAACAATACAGTCTTGCAGACATTCTACAAATTCATCCTGACTTTAAAGTAACTACTTAAACTTCTGACGTAAAATGAGACAGACGTATCGATTGACATTCCATTTACTATTTCAAATTGTTCGGAAGCAAAAGAATTTCTTAACCATTAACCACTGAGTACAATTCAAACAATAATTTTGTCATTGGAGAATAATTTTGACGAAAAATATACGTTTTCTTATATATATATATTGTTCTGATTAATTTTTTTTTCAAAAACTTAAATGTTGAAAACTGCATTGGAATAAAAGAAACAGCCTTTATAAAGTAATTTTTTTATATCTATAAAATAAAATACGAAAAAAAGGCTTACTTTATAAACATGCTTGCGAAAAATGCTTATCTACATATTTCAATTTTGCCAAACAAAGTTTAAAAAAGATTTAAAGTAATTACTTAGTGTTTATTAAATGCTGATAAAACTTTAAAATTTCAGTGGTTCAACTTTTTATCTCTTTGCATATCTCAATAAAAAGAAATTAGTGTTATTATTATTATTATTATTAAATAAAAACTTATTATTTTTCCCTTTTACATTCGTTCTTTTTACTAAATTAGTAATAGTATTTTAATCAGTTTTTTAACTACTTTAAGCTAAGCTAAGCTTTATTTTTAATAACTTTATTAGCTAACATTTTTAACATAACACTTTTTAACTGCAAGCTAGCATTTTTGATACATTAGACCTAAAAATTAATTTAAAGACACATTTTTAAAATAATTAATGTATTAAATCAAATAATATAAATTTTCAAATCAATTAATATAAGTTTTGAAAAGAAGTAATTTACATTTGTAAGAAAAAAAATTAATTTAATATATGAAATTAATTTATTGTGCATGTCTCTAATATCAGTATTGATATTTGTTATAGAAGCATCTAACCTTGAGAGAAATATTAATTACATTGGCAACACATTAAAGCCACTTTTTCATAAAAATGAACTCCATATTCACGCATAAGAAATTTAAAAACAATTCCATAAATAGATATAAAAAAATATCAAAAATGGGACCAATGGCTCCCATCATTTATATTGTTTCTAAAGCTCTAAATATTTTCTTACGAATATTTAACTTTCATAATCAAAAATAGTTATTTGTCACTTGCTTTAATATGAACTATTGAAAATATTGTTGCCGAAATAGATTCTCCATCTTGAAAAACTCTTTACTTTTCATATCTTGTGGGTTTTTTTTCAATTTTATCAGAACGTTAAAAAAATACGTATATTCATTAACATATATTTGAGCCTTTATTGAAGGACACAAAACTGATAATAAAGACTAGTGTATTTTATTAAGGTTTGGTTATCATAACAAACAATAATGACAGCTGCTTTTTATGTCTCCTCAGAAAAACATGATCTTTCACTTTATATGCTAGGAATGATATAAAAAAATATTTTTTTCCTGTTAAATAAATAAAAAACAATTCAGAATAAAAAAGAATTAACATGGATATGTTGTAAGAATATTTTTTTAAGCAGTGGTATGTAACCCCAAATGAACGATTACGGTATCAAATTTCTTACAAGTAATATAATCACTAAATTCAGTTATAAAAAAGAGTAAAACTTATATCTTTAACTACTATGAATTTCAAAATTACTAACAAATACATTCTTCCTTATGGCTATAAATATTTCGCCAAAATCAAGAAGTTGAAAATTCAGTTATATAATTTTTGTGTGCATGTTAGGAAAGGGGTTTTTTTTTTCTTTCTAATGCAGCTGGCAAACACTTAGACAGCTTGGTCTTGGATGCCTTAAGGCAAGCGCTGCACAGACGTACTCACTTTGCATTACCTAGGAGGCGCGTGTCACTTGTAGATAAGCCCCGGACGCGGAGTAACAATGCCCCTGTAACGCTCTACTATCTTATTAGGACCGGGACCTACGGTTTTAAGTGGATTCCGAACCACTACAAACACCCATTTCAATGCCGGGATTTGAACCCGAAACCTGTAGTACCGAGCGGCAGAGCGCTAGCCACTCGGCCATTCACGTCCCTGTTAATAAAGAATAGGTTGAACGATATCAAATGATTTAAAATCCCTAGTTCTTTCACAACAATGTCCTTATTCGTGAAATACATTTTTTGTTTAATCCTATGTTTTCAACATAGAAAGAAATGAAATTATGCGTTATGAAACTATATGTCACAGAGAAAGACATATAGTTTCATAATGCAAGTCGAGCAAGATGGCATCAAATATTTTGTTCTGTTAAAAGATATGATAAGTCGTAACACAATGGCATCACATGCAAGTGATTTGCAGATGCTCTAATCCACTGACAACGTAACTTGATGTTATTACTTCCAGACAACAGTGATAGGACAGCGATTTCTACATCTATTGTAAGCATGCATTCTTCACAATCAGGCTGTCTATTGTAGTCAACTGGATTTTTTTTTAATATGAAATATAAATTCGAGGTTATTACCTTCAAAAATTCTTTAGAACAATAGAACTTTTTTCTGTCCCTGCCGATGGCATTCAAAAGTGGATAGGTGAACTCTATTAAGAAAAATTTTTTGAGAACTACTTCTTTAAAGATTGGGTATAAAGGAATATTTTTTCATGAATTATTTATTGTTTTGTCATGTAATTGTCATCATCGTCAAATAGATCCATGGTCATCCAAGGAGGTCTGTCTACTGGTAGATTTCATTTTAAGGGATAAGTTGTCAGCCCCACGCCCGATGCTCTACAGTAATATTAGACAGGGTCCTATGGTTTAAAGTGGATTCCGAACCACTATAAACATGCATGGTACCGCCGGAATTTGAACCCGAAACATGTGGTACCAAGCCCCAGAGCAGTAGCCGATCGATCTTGCAGGTCACACGTTAACTAAACATTTATTGAATGATTTCATCATAACATGGGGCCTGACGGCCGAGTGACTGGCGCTTGGTTCCGCAGGTTTTGGCTTGGTTTTTATTTCGAATTTTAGCGATGCCATGGATGTTTGTAGTGGTTCGAAATCCATTTTAATTCCGTAGGTCCCGGACGTAGAGCGTTGCAGGGGTATTGTTACTCCGCGTCCGTTGTTTATCTTCACGCTATACGCACCTCCTGGATATTGCTAAGTGAGTAACGTCAGTGGAGCGCTGGCTTTAAGGTATCCTAGACAACTGTCTAACTGTTTGACAGCTGCATTAGAATAAAAAAAAATGTTTAATTAAAATCAATTATTAATTTCATTCTATTTTACACATTTAAACTATCGATATATATACAATGATTATTCATAATATCAAATGAATTAAAAGCTAGTGAAATAAAAGAACAGATTTTCAAAACTGAAGATAAAATTAAATTAAAATCTATTCGCTAGATTAAATTAAATCCATGCTATGAAATGTGACTTTCACCTAAGTTGCACGACTGGATGACTCGAATTTTGGAAATTATTCTCCAGAGTCAAGTCGAGAGTAAATTCAATTTCATCATCATTTTTTTTCATCCTCTTCCAGTACACAAATCCGATGAAACAAATAAAGGCATCGGGTAACCCTTTTTCCGATAAGGGGGGATCGATGCGGCCCCTGATCCGTGATTTCCATCGTCCCCCGGTAAACACCCATTCCCGAATTATTCCTTCAAACAACAGGAATTTTCCTATCACTCATTTCACGGGCCATCCGGCTTTGTTTTGACCGGCCCATTGTCGGCGGGCTTCCCATTGATTTTGTCATTCATCTCTTTTGAGAACGTGTCACCGCGTGTTCGACTGGTGGCCGGAAATTATTGTGGATTGGGAGAATGCAGGGATCCAGGAATGCAGTGGTCTGCGGTTTGGGCGCCATCTTGGACCACTCACCTGGAATAAGGTCATTTGGGTGGTACACATTAAGCATTAATTGATAATTATGCTTTCTAAACAAAGATTATGAAATTCCAATAGTCTAGTTACTGCAATATCTGGCGTCTTTAACTAGCAGACACAATTGGCTAATGTATTGAATAATTAGGGAATTACATGGTAAACATTGCCATAAATATTATTATAAATGTAATGGAAGTCAGATGACAGTGAGAATTATTGTACAATTAGAGCATTTTTGCACAGGTTACTTGCTCCATGTTTGAATTTAATATTTAAGTTCATTATTTTTTTATTATTGTTTTTATAATATTTGTAAAATATAAGACACTTTGCAACACGCTCACTATCGAAAGTCTATATATTTCTCAACATATAATCCATGGTAATGTATATAGTTATCTAAATGAAATTTGAATCCATAGGAGTCATAAAATACAATCGCCTGTTTTCAGAAAACCAGGACATTAAATGACGATTTTGAAAGTGTGTATTTAAGCGTTTGTTATAAGAGTGCTTGGGAATTTTTCCAAATTTTTCTGTCCTTACAAATGCGAAGTATATGTCCTTACAAATGCGAAGATCCAATATATATCCTCGCATAAGGCAATATTTATTCTTATCTTTGTTGTCTGTTGTGATCAGATGTAAAAACAAAAATAGAAAACATTTTTCAGCAAAATTGATGTTGATTTTCTTGCTATATCATAAAAATAGAAATAAAACTTAATTTTAAACATCAATCACATGCTTGATTTCCAAAATTCATTACTCATGCATCGTTAGAAAAATAAATATGTATTCAAAATCTGCTCTTTTTATTAAGTGGAATGCATAATACATAATGAAAATATTTTTAATTAAAAAATAAGTTAAATCAGCTTGTCTAAGTGGCCCTTTAAATTGAAAAAGAGCGGTCTGAGAGATAGCATGTTGACTTCTTATCTGATAAAAATGGGTCGAAATATAGGATTCATAGGAATAATATCCATGGATATCCATATACATGTCAAGGAACTTTAGGAGCCTTTAAAGCCATCTAAGGCCTCCTTTTGGCTCTCATATTTCAAATTATAATTATATAAAGGGAGCAAAAGGTAGCATTCAATGATTCCCATTTATAAAGAAAAACTTTTTACAAATCCACTATTGTAGTGGTAAATAACCTAAAGTCAAGTGGTCCGACATTTTAAAATAGTCACGACGTTTTTTTTTTTTTTTTTTTTTTTTGCATCAATCAATTACGCAATAATAAAAATAATAATAATCGCCCTATCAATAAATATATATTATAGTATTCTTTTCAAAACATTTTGCTTTATAAAGAAATAAATTATAAAATCATTTTTATTCATTTTTGAAATATTCATGTAGTCTTAAAGAAAATCAACGCAAAAATAAAAAAAGAAGGAGCACAGATAATTTGAAAGTTATTTTAAAGGACACTACATCGAAATAAACATCGCTTTTAATAGGTTAATTATTTTCATACACATTTGTAAGAAATACTAAGGAATTTAAGGATAATACCAATGCAAATGTAAAACAAAAATATATGCTAATTATATATGCTAATAATTAGGATATATAGCATCTCATTTAATGTTATTGAAATACTGTCTTATATCAGTGCAATTAACGTACTTGAACAGCACAATTAATCGTAACAAGAATATTTCGCATTTCTTTACAATTTTGTTATCAATAACAATAGGAACTTAGTGATCAATGTAATTAGGTGTAAAATATAATAATGTCACAATTATTTTAACAAACAATATTACCCTTATGATAATTAGCTCGCATTTTAAACATGAGATGCAATTTTAACAAGAAAATCCCAATCAAATCTTTTTTAATTAAACTGGTCTACATTCGAATTATTAATTACAACGTAGTGATTGTTACATTTTTCAATAATAATTATAATCTCTTTATAGATAAGTATCTGTCTAGACGGTAGGTGGTTCTTTTAGTTCATCACTTTCCTTTCACTAAAATTAGTATTGATGTAAAAAATAAGAAGTATGTGAAATAATTTTATAAATGGTCTAACCGTGCTTTACTAAAGTACAGATCATAAGATAAATACATAGTTCGTCATGATGCAAAATAATTAATATAAATTTTTGGGATGTATATATTCATAAATGTGAATTAATTATATGTCTAGTATAATTAATAAAATAAATACTTACAATTACTTAGGAATCCAATATAATGTAATAATTCTGTTTTGTATACTTATCCCTGATTTATTATTATTAAATTAATTAATATGAAATAGATCTGGAACAATAACCCATAAAAAATATTTATGTTAGGACCTCAAGTTCTTTAAGATTAAATTAATTTTTAACGAAAATAAATATTTACAATTACTTAGAAATCAAATATAATGTAATAGTTTCATTTTGTATGCTTAATCCTGATTTACTATTATTAATTTAATTAATATGAAATAGACATGGAATAATTTTCCATAAAAATTTCTATGTCAGGACCTCAAGCTCTTTGAAATTAAATTAATTTTAAACAAAAATAGGTGTACAATTAGGTAATACTAACATTTATTTTATTGATATGAAATTAAGATTTCACTTTTAAGTATTTACAGTGCACATGTAGCAAAATAATGCTGAACAAAACTGATGAAATCTATATAAAACTGTAAGAAAAAAAGCCAAAGAATAAAGTTTTAAAGTATTAAAGTTAAAATTGTAGTGTGCAGTTGGGCAACTTGATCGTAACTTGGTTTGGTTGGGTAGAGATATTAGCGGCACATGTTGGAGAACACACATATTTATTTACACACGCACAAACACCACTCACATATAAGATTACAGACAATATGTAACACACTTAAAGACATATAATTATAGATTCGTGGAAGAATTCAAATTCTAAGTCCAACACCCGATATTCAGGTATGCACAGGGTGCTTGAAAGATACTTCCTCTCTGGGCAAGAGTATGTAGGCCAACTAATACGCACTATTGCGTCAAATATATTTTCTCTCAAGATGAGAGACTAAACTAAACATTTCTCAGCAGGAGTGTAGATTGCTCTGTACTTTCTCTCGGGTGAGAGTCTCGAGGCCTAATGATCATTTTTTATTAACTCCATAAGAGGATCTCTTACCAGTGCGTAGGAAGAAGCACGGTTACAAAATTTAAACATTTTTTGTATTTGTTTAATGAGCCGATTGGTTGCTTTGCTGGTTTTGAGTTTTGAATTTGGGGAGTTAAATGTGGGTACAGTGCATCTGGATCCCTGGAAAAAGCTAAATCCAAGGAAAGCAGTTTTCCATTCCCTTGATGAAAACGCTCAGGTAAAAATGTTTAACATTCTAAAATATCCTATTTGCCTAAATAAATTATTTTCACTTTTAATTCAAGGTCTCTGAAACGACATTTAGACTGAGACTTTTGTCTTGTAATTTCTTTTTACAAATTATCTGATTATAATGCTCACTTTTAGAAATTTCGTGAAATAGAAACAAGGCAATTTTTATAACATGATTAGTAGTTAATGAGAAATACGAAATATATATATTTATTTTTGAAAATTTGTTTACAAAAATGTGTTTATATATATGTTTATTTATATGTTTACTGCAATGATCATCTTCATAAATAGTTTATTTTAATTTCTTTGAAATTAATTAAATCTGATTTATATACAGAAAAACTCAATACAAATTGATTAATTTTAATGCAGGATAATCATAAAACGAAACCAAATTGTAACTTTATGCAATTTTTAATTAATAACTTAATGAAAAACATAATCCTAGCACAAAATTTTGTACAACCAAATCATTCGAAAAACTATTATAAACTTTTAAAACTACTATAGAACCCACTTTTTATAATTACTTCTTATAAAGAGTTAAAAAAAGTATGTTTTTTTTTTTTTCGGAAAACGTTATGATAGAACAATCTTTTTGTTGGTACACATTGAATAATGTCCACAAAAGCCAAGAAAGGAACACCAATAACAGCTGTTGTCTTTTTTTGTTGAATGGGAGACTCCATATGGTCAGAGCTCCAGCTGTTAAGAGTTCAAAAGATCAACTTATAGGAAATGCTTCCTTTAACATCTTATTGCTATCCCCACCAATATAGAAAGTCAAAGAATGGGGAAAAAATTTATCGGACCAAAGGCCATTTCTTTTCCTATGAAAGCTTACGTACTGAATATAAAGGTTTTCGTTTCTGAATTTCGGATTCAATTTTCACATGAAAGTAAAAATGAAAAGATGTTTGCAATTAAAAGAGGAAAAAATATTATGCGCGGTGTTTCAAGTTATTATCCAATTCATTTTTCAATTCCTTCAATTAGTTCACACACTCGCTATATATATCTTGTTCAAATGTTCAATCGTTCATAAAATACTTTTTATTCCTCCACTCAAGTTCAAATACATATTTTGAGGCATGTAGTGGATGATACTTGATGTTAATACAGTTTTTTCAAATATTAATTCACTCATTAAATTTAATTAATTAATTTGAGTTTTTTTTAGATTTAAGTTGCATGTATCTACCAATAGATGGCGCCAGATGTAAGAAGAAAATTTTAACTTTATTTATAAAGGACTTTCGACAATATAGTAAAAAAAAATTGAAAGGAATTGACTTTAAAAAATTTCTTTTTATATTACTTGTTACTATTTATATTATTTAAATAATGTCTCGCAATTCCTCTTCAATTATTAAAGCGGATTGACATTTACAATAGAAAATTTTTACTTGTCATTTCATTAACATTAAAATCTAATTATTCATTGCACATGTATTTATAGATTTAAATGAATAAGTCTAATTAGCTTGGCTAAACTGAAATTTAGAATCTTTGAAAGGGTGAAATAAATATTTATATACTTTCTTAAAATCCAATGCGGAAGAATACAAAATATTTATATAC